>JAABNY020000050.1:2994644-3005979 GCA_015164015.2 Brevimyrus niger
GACAGCAAGAGAGATAGTCACACGGCCGCACTCAGCATCACACTCTCTCTCTCTCTCTCTCTCTCTCTCTCTCTCTCTCTCTCGCTCTCTCTCTCTCTCTCTCTCTCTTGCTCACCCACCCACACACACATATACACATTCTCTCTCATTCGCTCTCGTTTGTTCTATCTTGTGTTCTTTCATTTTCTGTCTGTATCTCTCTCCTCTCTCCTTCTCTCTCATCAATTTCTCCTTCTCTCTCATTCTTTCTCATTCGCTCTTTCATTCTTTCCCTCACTATCTCTGTTGTTCTCTCTCTTCTTTCTCATTCTCTCTCTCATTCTCCCTCTTGTTCTCACTCCCATTCTCTGTCGTTCTCTCTCTCTCTCCCTCTCTCTCTCATTGTCTTTCCTCTTTCTCATGCTCTCTCTCATTCTGTCTCTCTCTCATTCTCTCTCTTGTTCTCACTTCCATTCTCTGTCGTTCTCTCTCTCTCTCTCTCTCCCTTTCTCTCTCATTGTCTTTCCTCTTTCTCATGCTCTCTCTCATTCTCACTCTCATTCTGTCTCTCTCTCTTTCTCTCTCTCACTAGTCGCAAGCCCCTCAATAAACATGCAGATGCGTGGGCGGAGTAATTAAGAGTCTCGGCAGAGTGGGACAGTAATACTCTAGCGCCTCTCCTACTAGGCCGGCCATTAGGAGCAGAGTCCCCATAATGAGGACATGGAGGATCTCTGTGGTACCTCCTCATTAACCCAGCTGCATGCACCATTTTCTCAGGCTGCCACTTCAATTAAACTAATCCTGCCCGAGGAACAGACATTTCATATTCCCCCGCGCGTGGCTGGCAAAATAAACCACAGCGCCATTCTCCCCCACAGGACGGGGGGGGAACGCCACCAGGACAGGGGGGAAACACACACAGGACAGGAGCGGAACCCACACTGCACGAAAGCCCCCCCCCCCCCCCGAAACTCCAGTCACTGCCCCGCAACTGTGATCATTCATGATGATATGATGATACCTTAACCTACAACCCACTGACCCTCCTGAACAGGATAAGCAAGCAGACATGCAGCAGCGTAGTAGAGAGATTGTGGAAGTGGAGGATTGGGGGCTGGGGGGGGTAATGCCCCGGTGACGATGGATGGGTGGATGGATGGATGGATGGATGGATGGACAATTTATTACAGTTTCTTTGCATTGCTAAAGTACATTTCCTGAAACCTTCCATCCTTTTCTCAACACACACAAGACCCAACTTTGAAACAACATTCACAAACCCTTTGAATCTTCTCAGAGCTCAGTCGTCCTCTGCTCAGAACCAAACGCCGCTTTCGGATCAGGCGTCAAGCCAGTCAGTACATATACACCCCCTGAGCGGCCATTGAACGCTGGGAACGCTGGGAACGCTGGCATGTGGAGAAACATGCCTGCTGTGGTTGTGATTGTTTTGCATGTTGAGCTGAAGAATTAAAAACCAAAACGGCCGTAGAAACATCCTCCAAAGGTATTACCAAAATGTTTAGCATTTTAGCAATTCAGAAAACCTGTAATCATGATTAATGGATAACCGATCAAATACATTTACTTTCATACATATACATTTATTTTCTTTTGCTTAAATTCACTTATATGAGTTTCATGTCGTGTTCAGTGATGCGGAAATTTCTGCCGCGATAATCCCACAAGGTCTCAGCCAAGTGCTTCGGACGAAAGCCGCCAAAGCCGGTCATTTCACAGGCTATCGACCCTCCCACCCCCCCCCGTCTCATCAATTGGGCGGACGGCCGCCGCGAACGTGGTCTTCCTCCGCTGACGAAATGCAATTGAATTCAGAATCGGGAGGAGATCGTTAGAACTTCTCGCCGCGTCGCCGGTTTCATATGCCGGAATCATATCGTGCGTCTCCTCAATTACGATCTTTCGGGATCCCGAGTGTATCGCTCGATTTTGGAGGGACCCTAATTGCAGTGTTCGTAAGGGTACCCAAGGCCGTGCTGTACGTGTTTAGGTGAAGTTTGTAATGAAAAACCAACATCAGATGCTCCTTAATAGCGGCATGGTTCTTAAATAACATAACCCGACTCATTTTCCTGTCAGCACTGAATATTATATCGGGTCAAACACTTCATTGCCGCAAGTACGCTAGTCACATCGCAACGCGATGCATTTTCACAACACGGAATGCCCGACAACGGAGAATCTTTGCAGGAGACAGATGTCTCTCTCCCCACGACAGAGAGTCTAAGGCCTCTAAAATAAAACCTCCTCCTGCAGTCAATATTCAAGAGGGAAAATACATCTGCTGAGGTGAATGTCCAGTGAGAAAACAGCAGGGATCGTGCGTCGCACAGTCCCTCGACGTGAAAAACACTGCAGCTGTTAATTCCACACACGGCACCTGATATACAAACAGCTGTTAACCATACACACACACACCTGTACTCATATCTTTGTGGGGACCGTCCATTCATTTCAAACGACATCCCAACATGGTAATCATAACCCCTACCCAGCCGTAACCGTGATCATAAGTAACTAAATCAAAATAAGTCTTTAGAAATTTTTAGTATTTTGATCGCATACACATACTTTTAGAAAATAGAGTTTATTTAGGTTTATTTATGTGGGGATGGGGGAAATGGTCCCCACAAAGTCAAAATAGCAAGTTCTTATCACATTATGAGGATATTTGGTCCCCACAATGTAATCTCTACATGCCCCCCACAAACGGCACCTGAAATACAACAAGCTGTTAATCTTAATTTTAATTTTTTACAATAATTAAAACGATTTCACTTATTTTGCATGCAGAATTCGTGATCCTTTACTGAAGAAAACTTAATTTAATCCATCCATGACTGCTTGCCCAGTTGAGGGTCGGGGGGGGTTGCCTGGAACCTATCCCAGGAAGCACAGGGTGCTGGGAAAGGGAGGCCCTGAACGGGATGGCAGGCCATCGCAGGGCACAGACCCGCACGCCGTGGGCGATTCAGACTCTCCTGGTCATGAAACTGCTTGTTTGTGGGCTGCAGGGTGAAACCCAGGGAAAGATGGGGAGGACTTGCAAGCTGGGGGCGTGAATGAAGTGTGCACCCCCCCCCCCAGGGTGTGAGGTCATGGCGCTATGCAGTGAACCGCCACAGCCCCTCGTACTCTCCAAAGCAGGGGTGGGGGACCGTGATCCACGGAGAGCCGGAGCCGCTGCGGCTTTTCGGGACGACCTCCGTCAGCCAATAATAAAGCGGCGCGTCTCAGCCGCAGTCCCGGGGACCCTCAGCTATTGGCCGATCGAGAGGGCCGTCCCCAAAAGGCCGCACCCACCGCCGCCCGGGCCCCCCCACCCCTGTTCGAGATCAACTCATTAAAGTAACTTAATTTCGGGGACCGTCGTTTGAGTGAGGCATGGACGCAGAGATCCAGCGAGCTCCACGGAGGAGTTTCCGAGCGTGACGGGATGAAGCCGGGTGAGCGACCGCACACGCGCAGCAGATGGCCCCCCCCCGTAGTGACCGGCAGCCCGGGCCAGCGCCGGTGCTGACTGACACTGACCTTCACGGTGACTCCCAGCCCCGTCGCAGACCCGCCCTTGTGAAAGCGCTGATGCATGTATTCAGATTAACTTAAGGGAATAAGGAACATTAAACGACAAGGGCTCTGATGTATGTCCGCCAGGAGATCGAATGAAGTCAGCAAAACGTGACATTGCGCAATCAATCTCGGGCTCGCAGGAAGTCACCTGGACAGAGGGAACAACCCAATTACCCATTCGGGCTCATATCAGCCCAAACTCATACAGAACTATTTGTCGGCCTCGCGTCAATCAGCTGGCAAATAAAATACAGATGACACACTGTCACAGGTTATCTTCTGTTTAACAGGAGTATAATTAATGATAACAATTACTGGCAGCCTCCATTCGACTTGCGTGGAAAGGCCCGGGGTGTAATTATATCTGGGGGTGTAATTTTCAATGCACTCCGCTCAAGTCAACTGGATTTATATTTATGTTGCTCCCACCCCACCCCCCCCAAGTGCTTACGCTAAGATGACCTGGAAGTCCTCCAGTCAAACTTTTATTAGTCTAATGATTTGTGTGCATCCCGCACCCCTCAGGCTGGTGGGGGGGGCGCAGGGAGGTGGGTGTCCCCGTGGTTATTCTGCCTCTGTTTATTTCACCTGCAGTAGAATATTTAATGCATGGACACCAAAACAGGTCTATAATGACATGCAAAGTGCATGTGTAATTCGCAGCCGGATTTATACTGACCCATTGACCATAATTCTAAGGGCAGATCGCGATCAATGAGAACACTTTACTTCTTAAACAAATAAGCAATACTTAATTCCAGTGTACCACAGTATAACACAGGGTAAAGCGTGCAAACTGAATGAGTTGCATTGGATTTCCCCTTTAAGGAACCCCTAAATCAGCCACCTGAAAGATATATAACACTTCATTGACTTCTGTGTCAAGTAAGCAGTTGTATGTTTATCTGCGCACTAAATATTTTATAAGATTTGCCTGGAGAGTATAAAAAAAACAAAACAAAAAAAACAATTCAGTATGTAGAAGTCATAGCACCTACTGATGTGTCCTTCAAAAAGAGTGCATTCTGACAAGCTATTTCAAGATAACACACACCACTTAAAACACTCAAATATTAAGTACTATTAGAAACACCTGAAGACTAATGCTATAAATGCCGTTCAGTATAATGAACTCTGTTAAAATAAAAGTAAAATGTAACACTATAAATACATCTTTCCATTGTGACTGGTAGCAACTTTAGTTGGCCGATTCCTAGCTTGGTCTTCTTATTGTATTAAACCACATATAGGTGAGGATACTGTCAACATTATTAATGCCCTACAAAGGAACACATCAACAACATAGAGGATTTATTTATCACAGAGAAGAGTATAAAGGAACGGCAAACATTTTTGTCCACGCTAAAGGCTTCTGTTAGCTGAGGAGTTTATAAGATGAGAACACTAACAACAAGCCAAAATGGAAATCTTTACCTTAAATTTCTGAAATGCAAAACAGAACCCAGGTTACATTCATTGAAAAGCAGAAAAGGACTGTTCTCATCACCTCACACCTGCATGGATCACGTCTCTACCCTTTAGGCCAGATGGCGGAAAAAAGGACATTGGCAATACTTCCCAGAAGATTCACAATCTCGTTCCGCTGCTTCTGTTCTTCCTCCATTTTCCAAAAGTAAGTTATTTATTTTTTTTATGTTCTCCCTCCTACCTGTCCAGCAGGGGGCACTATTGAGTCGACAGGGTTATAGCTTAAAGCAGTCCTGGAGGCCTGGAGCCCTGTTCTTTCCATGTTCCACCATAAATGATGTAGCTCAAGAGGTGTGCGGTAATTAGCACAAGGGGTTGAGTCAGGCGTGTTAAATGAGGAGAAACCCAAAAATGTGCAGGTCTGGCCCTCTAGGACCGGAGTTTGACACCCCTGACTTAAAATGACAGATGCGCTCTGACACGTACAAACACACAAACCAATGAACACCTGGATAAGATGTGCAATATTGTCCATCATCATTCTACAGTGACCCTAAAACAAAGTTCATGACAGTGTTTACAGTAACACATTCACTTCAGTCATTTTGATAGGTAAAAAAACATATAATAAATCTGTTTGCAATAAAAGTAATTCTTACAGAATCATATGCCATTAATTGTAAGCTCAAAATGAAATATCATTACTTCACCTACGAAAGTTTGAGGTCGAAATCACACAGAGACAAACGTATATCCGTTTTGTAGCATGTTGCATATTAATTTTTCGATATAGTCGTCTAGGTTCATTTATGGGCTGTCATTAGCCCTGGTTATTTTTGCCGTTAATGCTCATCTAACGCGGCGGAGAGGAGATTTACAGCGTGCAGGAATGGATGCCGATCGCTGCTAAAGGAGAACGCTACGGGAGCACCGGATGAGCGCGCCGACGGCACACAGCTGGACAGACAGATGTTTAAGTCCAGGCCCGAGTCCCGAGGCAGTTGTGTTTACCGAGGGTCCATCTTTAGCCCTCACTGCCAGATTCTGTCTCGCTGTAGCCTGCATATTTGCCAGTCCGCTAAACTGCCAACACAAACTCCGGAAACGCATCCAGAATAAAAATGGACATTCCGGGATACAAGTGGTATTTCGAAGATGCTAAACGGACCGAAATAAAACTGGGTAAACGGGCTGGAATTTATATTTAGAATTAAAATTCAGATTCAGCCAGGACCCTCGGCACTTTTGCGGGGGACGGAGCAAGGATGAAAGGTTTCAATGCGATGGATGTCGCGCGTAATGCGTTACTGTACGAAAGTTGCAGGCCCACATCAAAAATTAGGTGCTTTTTAGAACATGCCTGTAGTGTACCTGAGTACAAGCAGGCAGCTGTATAATTCTTATAATGTTATTGCGCACAGGGGCAAGTGAGAAATAATGTACCATAAAGTTGTGTGACATTTGCTCATTACATTCTTTTGTGTAAATCATTCACAGAGTAACAAGAAGGAAAACATGCTGACAAGCGCCAACGCATATTAATAGTCACCCTTTGTTGTTTTCTGATTTTTTATATAATATCAGCTGGGACAGAGTGTATAATTTTACATATAAAACAGAAGCGTCAGTCTGCGCCCTGACAACCCGGGACACGAGAGGTTTCATGTGTCTGATCAAAGCTAAATGCACGAGCAACCTTCGAGAGCAACTTCAAGAACGGGGTTTGCTATGCGGCTGATTGTCGACAGAGTCGATTCATATAAGAAAGAGCGAGCGGCGCCGGCTAAACAACAAACAAACAGCAGAGGTAGAAAAAAAAAAGCAAGAAATTATTCACCGGTATAGGCTTGGAAACAATCCTGAATAGAACACGCTGCTTTCCAGGAATTACAACGCGGAGAGTTTCTTTTAAAGGAGGAGCTTTGGGGGGTTTGGCGGTGAAGCTGTGAGGATGCAAGGAATAGTAGAAAAACGGAGGAAATGAGCAGAACATGAGGAGAACGTTGTAGCGGCATGAAGCAGGGTCTACAAAGGAGGACTGCTCTACTGGGACCTGTAAAAGAGATACCTCAGAGGAGATCTATTCCTAGGGTTCTTCCATACGAGGCCCGAGACAGCATATGGATTGAACGCAAAGCCAGTAGCCAGCTGTCAGGGGAACCAGCTTCAGGACCCTTCGACCTGTGACCGAACCATAAACTGTATTGGCGTTCTGTTGGGTTTGCCCCGCTTTCCACGTTCATTTGATGATTTGGTTTACCCTTAGTGAGTCTCCTCATTGTGGTAATACGTGTAAAGAACAACCATTGAGTGACAGGAAAGGGAATAGCATAATATCAAACAAACAATCAATATTCCACCATCGATATCTGTGTGCAGCTTTCATACATTATCGGGCCTTGCTTAATGCTTAAAATCCTGAATCATTGCATATTTATAAATATGCAAGTAGCACCCCAGTTTAGAACATACAGATAACTCATACTTATGAACAGACTGCCATAAAGTCTGTTATATGAAAAAATTGGGTCTGATACTTTGGTTCGTAATAATGAAAGTATGCACTGCTTAGTAAGACGCAGGAAAACAGTGTGTGACTTCAGTGGTTTGCGGCTCAAAGTAAACTACAGTACAGTATATAGTTACTTTTATTACTTCTATATAATTATTTTTATCACTGTTATATAGTGTATTATTATTATTTTTCCGACTTACCTACAAATTCGACTTAAAGACAGACTTAGGAATCAGAACTCATAACCTTGTGTACGTGTATGTTATATAAGCTACAATGCTATATATTTCACACGACAGATTTTTTGGATCTTACCGATGTTTTCTCATCAGACAACAATTCAGTACCATGCAGCAGAGAATCAACGTACTCATGAGACACATGTTAAGATGGCAGATTTGTTGACTGTCGTCGCAGCTTCCCAGCCACGGTCTCACTCTCAGTGAGGGTCATGCAGCCAGACTTACTGAGCGGTTTCGGATCCATCTGCATCGATTTGCCTTCTCGGGAGACTTTCTCCGGAGTCAGCGTCTGTTGTCGTACCCTTACTATATTTCACCAGAGTGACAGTTAGTAGGGACTTTGGGAAAATCCAACATCTCCTTGGTAACGAGTTTTGGCTGTTGCCGTTGTGGTCGGGGAGGTGCCGTTTCTGTACTCTGACTAATTCTCTACCGTGAACTTTTCACACGTTTTTAACATATATGTATGGCGCATGGTCACGAAAAAGTGCCACCTGTCACTTGATTAACAGACGTAGGGTCAGCAGATGCCTTTCTCTCTTGCGCTTCCTAAAACAGTGGATAGATCCCGGCGGGAGCTACAGAGGACGTAATTATGATAGATCACTTTTAATACGCAACAGAGGACGGAGTGTGGGAAAGCTTCCAGCGACGAGAACTGGCCAGCCATCCATTGTAGCCGTGGTCAATGTTTGATCATTTTCTCAAATAAATGAATGCTTTATTGACACTAAGGTCTATAGCTTTGTGTCGCGTAAGACCGCGCTTTCGTCACGGACCACAGCTAGCTTTACCATTTTCGCTTATTTCCGATATGGTTGGTGCTGTTGGTCATTGTGACACACTCTCTCTACCCCTCCCACGTTTCGGAAATAAATGAACGCCTCGGTGTTCTCTAATCCTACGCAAATCGGTGATGGAAGTCTGAAATGATGACCTGTGTTCCACTTGCAAGCGTACGGATATAGATACTTCTGAATGTTTCTTTTCACGTGTCCCATCACACTCTCCTTCCTTCGGCTCAGCAGCCTTGCTCAAGGGCCCAACGGAGACATGACGGGTCTACTGCAGCTCCTAAAGGGGTGGAAATATAGAACGATTCCAAGGGCCCCAGACTGAAAGGGGGCCTAAAAAAAAAAAAATAGGTTTGTGTGGGGTTAGGGCTCAAAATGACATGCTTTCGAACCTAAAATCTCTAGCAGCACCCCTACCGCTGAGCCACACACCAAATATGTACCGCGGTAAAATACAATACCAGAAAAGCAACCATTTAGAACGGTGACAGGTCACATTGATTATGTCACCGTTAACTTGGGCCTCCCAAGTGGATTATGGGAAATGAGGTAAAATGTTGAGAGTGCCAAAGTATTAAGGAGTATAGACCAGCCTCCCACTTTCCTGTTCTCAAAAGAAGAGGAAGGGACTTGCTATAGCTTCTAAATTCCAGACCGATATGAGTAGCATGAGTCGCATTGCTATCCAGAGGGCTCCATTTCTCACAAATTCCAACCTAAAATAAATCAGAATGCAAACAATCTATATAGAAATGAGACAAAGATACACAGATAATATTTGACTTATGCACCCATGGCATCACACAGGAAAAATATGACTCAATAAAACTGAAATTTTCACTTGACTAAAGATTTTCTATTTGACTTCAGCCACGTTGGTCTTTCAAGATCAACACCCACGGGAAAAATAAGTGAAACTATGCTGCGTAACACTGATATCTTTTTTTTTTATTAGAATTCATTTATAACAAATGGAACTTGTGTCAGCAAAGAACTGAATTTTCATACAGAATTCTTTCACCATCAATGTAACCTAAGTAAGAAAATAAAAAGCACTCCTTTCATTCTGAAAAAAAGACATTTACATATAATACTAATAAGAGGTAATTGATTCTTTTAACAAGCCATCTTTTTTTTTGTTGCTTTTTTATAGTTTTTTTTGTACAGTTTCATTAGGTTCCGGCCTATGCATCCAGATGAGTTAAAGAGCAGAGGACACAAAGTTTATTTTCTGATGACACTCCAAGCATGAACGGTTAAGCCATGTGCAAAGACGTCATGACAGGACTTCTGTGTGCTGGAGTATCTTGTCGTTAAGATGGATGCCGTCTTGTCCACAAATTCTTTTTTTGTCTTTTTGAATATTTATTTTCCGTGTTATTTACAGACACATCAAGTGGGACTTTTTTATTTTTTTTGTTTAAACTCCTTACAGATGGGTTCAAGTAACATAATTGGGTTTAGAATCAATAGGGCAGTGCATAGTACAAAGATATAGAAAGTGCGAGTTGTCCTACGGGGCTTGTCTGCGATGTTTTTTCATGCATATCGAAAAGGCAGAGATGACAATGAAGGCGTGGCAAGAGCAGAGGCCTGCCTCTCGAACGGAACGCACTACGAACAGAAATGGTTTCTGCAGCGAGACGACGCTGGCCGAGAGCGCCTCCATCGTTACACGTATGGCGAGGAATGGGGACAAACGGAAAAAAATCTGGTGGAACAGGTGGTTAGGCGGAAAATGGTTTAGCTACTGGAAACGACAAGGGAAAGTAAGCACCTGGAATGCACATCCAAAAAAGCCCCTAAATAAACCGAAATAAAACGCGCGAGGACTTCGGAATGAAGGGTCAGCGCTACTGCCACGGACACGACTTGCGTAGGAGTGCATCTGATTGTCGGGCCTTTCGAATGCTGAACTCGCCCCGGCAGACTGCTCTCCCGTCTTAGCGAAATGATACTTAGCTATCCACGTCCAGAGTTCACCGCCATTATCCCTAAGTATACGAGTCACTAATGAGATTACTATTCTGGCCCGTGGTTTGAGCAGCCAGGGAAAGTGTATTTCACTTATCGGCAAATGTTAATTCCCCAGCTGTCTCCGCCTGACCTCATATTATAGTGACTGACCCCAACACCTGGCGCCATCGCATCGTATACGCCTGAAATGCCATTAATTTATCTCATAACTGTGAACCGATCTTCAGGATGGTGCTGAATCACAACAAAAACAACAAAAAAAAGAGCATTTAATCTCAATATAACTGGGATTGAGGCTGACAGACCTACACGCTTCTTAATAGCCGTTCGACGCTCTAGAGCATCTCCGCAGGTGGGTTCTGTGAACTTCACTGGGGCGTTTAAACCGATTTGCTCAGCCAAAGGAAAGACAAAGGCCTAGACAGGAATATACCACAATAGACTCACTTGCATATATAATTTCAAATAACATGTAAAAAAAAAAAAAAAGAATACTTTAGGTAAAATTAAATATACATATAATACATAAAAATGTAAAGGAATTTATAAAAACAGGCATTTAATATAAGGCACTCTAAATGTGAAATCAAAACATTAACTTGATACTGTTTACTATATTTGCACATTGGTAAGTGGTTTCTTTGTTCTTGTCCTTATGACTTTGCAGGGTGGTATCTAGACTGGCTTTTCGACAAGGCAAACGTGGTCCTCTGCGCAGAACACAGAGCGGTCGACGCACCCAAGCACCTTGCGGCGGACATCGCGGGGTCAGTTTCTGCGTCCGTTCGGGCATGAGTGTAGAATGA
>JAABNY020000050.1:3009524-3024192 GCA_015164015.2 Brevimyrus niger
TAGGTCAGCTGTTCAGACCCAGGTGTGAGGACTCTTCAGCCAATCAGTCCTCTAATTAGTAATCTAATTAGGGAGTTACAGCGGCAACCTACATACACAGCTGCCCTTTCTGGATAAGACTGCCCACCGCTGACTTATAGAGCTGAATTCACCTTGAGGGTAGTATGTTAATATAATACTCCCTTTAAGCTAAGTGGTACTTGCATTATCTCTGTTATTCTTTTATACCCTCTCATGTTTAACTTCGACCCAAGCCCATGTAAGGCCTAGATGAGCAGCTGTAAGTGACGGATGGATTTTTGGTTAATCGATGCAGAGGGCAGGTGTTCGTAACGCTCATAAGTCCACAGATGAGATTCCGTCAGGGTAAATTAAAGGACAAAATGGTTAAACGGCGCTATCTCCGAGAAAGCACACACTCCTCCTTAAATGATTTGACACTTTAAAACCTCGAGGCTTCTTGCTTACCTACAGTGCACCGAGATGGGTCCATCCTGACCAAACTGTTCTTTCGTTTTATGTACTTGACCAATGAAGTCGATGAACCCTTCCCCCGACTTTGGCACACCTTGTTCCGGCCAGTCCGTAAACTGAAATTGCCGTACTGTCCGTGACTGTCCATCCTGGAGCACAGATTTATAAAAAGTACAGTATCACCTGTCATACTCTGAAATAAAAAAAGGCATCTCTTGACACGTTGTCTTGAATCGAGAACCGATAGCTGGAAAACGGCGATGAAATACCTGCTTTTCCAGTAAAATACAATACAGATAAAACTGACTTGTCATATTGTGTTTAAAGAACCACGTGCATTCAAAAATCCTGTCTGAAGTAAGGAAGAGCACTTTACCCATACAAAGCTGTTTATAAGAAGAGTCATTTGTCAGTCCATCAAAGAGCGTTTATTGTGCGATCTGTGGAGCTGCAGTCGGTTGATGCTAGTGTTAGCCAAAGTAGCTTTGGGAGTATACATTACCGACATGATATGTGTATCCAAGATAAGGGAGCCGATCCCGCTGAGCTGTTTTGTAATATGCACTACAAAAGTCAAGCCTGCACTATTTATCATCATAAGCCTGCGATAAAAGACAGGCTTGCAGAGCTTAGAACTCGGTGCATTTGATCCCCAGTCAACCCCCTCAGTCATCAAAAGCACCATGTCGACATTCCCAGCATGCAGCGGCTGCCAGTTACGTTTGCTGTTGGGGAAGGGTGCTGTGTTGGGGAGCCGTCGACTCGTTAGAGGATCGGAAAAATCGTCCTCAGTGCAGGAACGTGACGGTCACATGTATCCACAGACAATTCTCTACCTCGGCGTACATCTTCATTCTCTGCAATTTCATCGTCATGCCAAACTGGCGGCAAAATGTGCAGACGCAAAACGCTATGTGTACAATGTGATGTCTTGGGTGGCACGCCCACCTCAATGGACTGTAGACAATATTAAAATTACGATGGAGCTCTACTCAAGCACGGCGCTCCAACACACGGCATCAGGGGAGCATAACAGTAGATGATGTCATAAGTTAAAACCCCACCCCAACCGTTCACAGCAAATGACCTCACGTGAGCTAAAACCGACCCAAAGAAGAGTTGCACGGGCACTACTAGAGTCACGCCTCGTGACTTTACGTACTCTGGCGTCTGTCACTTTGAACTCCCTTAGAATGTACTGGGGCATGTTGTACTCTGCCATGGGGTCCACCACAAAGTACTGGTACCGAGCGGACCTCTCCGCTGGCCAGTATTGGTGGCATTTTTCCTGTAAGAGCAAGAAAGGGCATTATCAGCTGGGCTTTGAGCCATTTGACTAACATTAGGCTCCCAAGAGTTACGCATAAAAAATAGCATTTAGAATAATATACTATATGTGCAGACTATATGCATGTGTTGCAATTTTGGTTTCGTTGTTGCCAAACACACCAAGCGCTAGAAATCTATAAAGAGCCTACATTGTGTTTCGGCCAAAGCGACCCACCCTGCCCATCTCGCGCAGCTTTGTAAGCATGACCACAATGGTGGAGTTGTGTTCCCAGAGCATCCTCCAGAAGTCCTCCGTGGTCTCTGCTAGGGGCCCTTGAGTTGCAATGTAGGCCTTCTGTTGCCTGCGAAGAGACCAACGCATAGCAGATAATAACAGTGATCCAACGTCGCAATCCCTGCGTCCAGCCAACTGCAAGGACGGGTCTTGCCAAGATGATTTAATTCAGCCTCCGCTGTAAAAAATGAGTCCATCAAAGCCAGCATATTTAAGCCATTAATGCCACATTAATCAAAGCACTGAATGACTCCAGCAAAGCAAATGAAGACTCTCATATCTATAAGCCATTCACCGCAAGAGCATTGTGAGCTGTGGGGCACGTTTCTAACGATACTGTCATGCGACTGACAGCTCGGCATCAAAGTCCGCAAACGAACGATAGGATGACGTCACGTCTTCGGCAGTAAATCATTATTATTATTTATGTTTCGAATAGCACAATAACTCAAGGAAAACTCAATCTGCCTAAGTGGAAATCCCCAGTACGACAGACCTACTCAACAGATGGCGCGGGGGAAGGTTTATTTAGTAAAACGCTGGGTACGTCATCAGTTTTTTCCTGACAGTCGCATTTTGCAGTTCGTGAGCAACTATGAAGGGGAGAATAAACGGAGTTAGCCTGACAGAGTTATTTCAGCCGGTCGTAATTAAGTAATTCTCACACGTTGCGGTACTTTAGTGAAGCCAGAACGTCTCATTTAATGACCGAAACGCTTTGCTGTTATTAATCAGGGAAACTTCGGTCCCATGGATCTGCCGGCGAGCCTCACGCATTCTGCGCCAAAACGGAAGATGCGGCGCTTGCTCACCTGTAACCGTCGATGAAGCTCGCATTGATGTAGTCCGAACCTTCCACCCCCCGGATGGGCTGCAGGCAGACTCTCGTGGACTCGTAGGGCATGATATTTACAAGGCGGTTTTTGAACTTGTTGCAGGGGAGGTTGGCGCTGATGAACCGGGACGTGTGGGCCTTAGTATTAGCTAAACGCTGCAGATGCAAGACAGAGGCAGCCCCCCCCCCGTTAGATGGCAGCCACCTGCACCGCGTCGCCATCTTATTAACATAGGAACTACCTCCGTATCCCATCCCAGCAGATAAACCCCTGAGCTGAATCGGCATGAACCGATGACAGCAAAACTATATATGTGTATAACATGTATGTGTGTGTATATTGCATTGTTAGTGGTAGTCGTCAAGAAAAAAAAAATGAGTAATGGAAAAAGTAATTAACAGCTAGACATAAATGTATTTAATTTATTTGGACGGTATATTCAGAATCATACCTGAGTGGCAGTGAGCTAGGAAAAGGGGGCATGGCCTGACTGATCATTTGCATATGAAAAGTGAACAGGCATCTGTGAAAACGCAGCCGCACGTCAGGCGTGAAAACATGCTGTCGCTGCTGGGGCGCCGGCCTGTTTTTCACGGTATGGGGAGCGTACACCGCTTTCAATGTGACTAGATCAGAAAGGGGAGTGGCTATCGGGTAGGCTGCGAAAGTAGGCCAGATAGGCCGCGACAGTAGGCCGCGGAGGTAGGCCACTACCCCTTGTTGTGCTCTCCCCACCAACGTTAGCCAGAAAGGCCGAGCGATCGCTGCCTCAGACACGCCGTTCAATGAAATGTCACCTAAGTACTTGCCATGGTTTAGAATACACACGTCCAAGAGACTTTTTGACATAATATCTTTTCGAGGGTTTTTGACGTAATTTGATGTTAAATTAATAGTAGTTATAAGGTTCTCCTGATTTGCTGCTAGAGAGCATTTTAAAAGCCTAAAGTGTTACTAAAGTCTTTATGTACCAAAGAAATCAGTCAGGGTATAACATGGTTTCCCTTTAACGTGTAAATCATCAACCTAAGGTCGTGCTCGAAGAAGTAGATGCTAAAAGCCTTTGAGAAACGTGTATGATTGTCCTAAATTTTCTGATGAACGGTAACTCAAACTCCACTCTGATTGGCATCAGCTTTATTGTATTTTCTAGCCTGATACAGAAATGGTATTTGTATATTTTTGCATATTTTTCAGATGATTTGATGATTTGTGGGGATTTGCTGTGTCTGTGTAGGAGGGATGTGAACACTGAGTTATCACCTACCTTGAATTCAAGCTCCATCCCGGTGACATTCTCGCCCGACTCTATCTGCGTCAGCTTCTGAATGTATGCGTACAGGTTCCTGGCAGGAACCTCCGTGTTGCCGCAGGTGACTGCTTCCAGGAGGGCGTCGTGGATGAAGACATACTGGTCCTCTGTCTGGACCATGTAGTTCCTCTGGGCCCTCATGAGGGTCACGTGGCCGTAGATGTCCACGGTCTTCTCGTGCTTTATCCTCTCCAGCATGCCGTCGATGACGATGAAGCAGCCAGTCCGACCCACGCCGGCGCTATGAGGAAGAACATTAGGCCCCGCGTTACTTACTGACCCGAAACGGTGCCGCCCTCCAGCAGGACTCCTCAACCGTCAACGTGGTGATAAGAACCCAGGCTCCCCAAAGAGAGCCTTTCTACAAACAGATACATCATTATTCTTAATTTATCTTATCATGATGAGCAGGGCTGACCCCCCTTTATAGGTGACATTGGCGATCGCCTAGGGCACCATTTCATTGAGGGGGCGCTAAAGAGCGAGTGAAAAAAATCATAAGAAATACTTCTGGTTACATTCGGTGAAATTTCAGTTATTTACACAAGTTTTAATATTTCAGTATATTTCTCGTGAAACAATTAGCAGCCAGATACCCTTGTGCTACTCAAATGTTTTTAACATAAAGGAATCGACTAAATTAGCCGCCGGGTGTGGTTAGGAGAATCTCATTAGGGCGTCAAGACACTCAGGGCTGGCCCTGATGATGACTTTCATAGTTAAAACATTTCAGTTGAAACTAATTCAAAAAGAAAAAAAAAAACAAAATGAAAGTCCATAACAGTCGGTCGATGTTTTTGCTCCCTCCAGACCCCCTGCCAGACTGTCCACACTTTTGCTCCCCCCTAACTCCCTACCTGGAGCTGGAGGCGAGCAAAAATATATAGACTGTCTGTGGGACCCCAGGGACCGAATTGGGAAAACACCACAGTACAAGGCTGAGGTCAGCCTGACGTTCATCTCAGGAAGCAAAGGGCAGCTGATACCCTGGACAGGACGCTAGCGCATCGAGGATAATTCAAAGATGCTGATTCATCTAAAGGCATCCTTTTAACTGTGGGAGGACACCCACATGAGGCATGGGCAGAACCTGCCAACGGATTCACCATCCCTCACGAGCTGAAATCCGCCGCCCACGTAAAGCCGAGGTACGGTACTCCGCAGGAGATGTCGGTGGGACCGAGCGAGGGGAGAAACGCTGTCGACTATGTGCGCCACCCACCTCAGGCCGAGGTGCTGGTACTCAACAGGACACGTAGCTGGTATCCAGAGAGGAGAGCATGCAGCTGCTCAAACTCACTGCCCACATAAAGCCCGGCGCGATACTGCGCTGGGGATGCGAGCGAGTGAGTAGAACACGCCGCCCTGATCTCGGCAGAGTGCAGCTGAAGGTTTAACCTTGAGCGTGATGTGAAGTGAAGGGTCTTAGCTTCCGCGCTCGAGGGCCCCGAGCGAGGCCGGCCTGCAGGTCCCCTGGCCCCCTCCGAGGCTCCAGAAGCTCTATCTGCAGACCTCTTCGACACACCCATCCATGTACTGCGCTCTAAAACTGAGGCCTAACACCGATTAGCCCCCTTAGCCAAACACGCTTCACCGACGCCACGCTGCCGCCCCAGTGACGTCAACGACCTTTTTGTCATTTGGGATGTCAGACGTTTATAGGCGAGTTGAGCACGGACAGTTTTACGGTTTATATAGTTAACTGCGGCTGTGGTTCCCCGTTATATTTTGTTGTCCGTTAACAGGACAGTCCTGTTTTCTGGAAAGCCCTAGCGACTTCCTGACATAAATACTGCTGAAAGGATTTGGTCTGCTTGTATTTTCTTTTTTTTCCAAGCCTGAGATGTATCCACTACTTTCCCTAGGCTGGGGCTGCAGGCTTGAATGAGGGCGATTCATTTCATTAAGGCTTTTATTTTGCCTTATGAATCGGACGACTGTTCCACGGTGCGACGGACAAATGCGGTATTTAAATGAGGATGCAGACACAGGTCTTTCTCTGCCCACTGGCATTAAGCGACCAGTTTTACGTGCTGTTTTACTGTGTTTCTTAATCTTATTAATATGCCATAATGAGCAAAGGCAGGAAACTGACAGGCTGCGAAGGGCCCTGCTTGGGCGTTAGCTGTCTTCTTAACGCGTCTTATTCTTAGCGACAAAAAAACACAAAATACACGGTGTCATCTCTGCGCTTCAGCTGTTTTCGGATCAGCTTGAAATACCAGAAAGCCCCATTAGTATTAACGAGAGTTAAACGGCCATTAAAGATGGCCCCTCGCCCCTCGCCAAGGGTTTTTTTGCGACTTCTGCAGCTAAATGTTAGCATAACCTAACCTTGTCATATCGTGTAGCGGGACTGAAAAACAGCAAATATTTTCCTTGATAAGTAACATTAAGAGCTGGAGCTGGTCACAGATGGAGAGGCTGACTGGAGGAGAGGCCAGAAGCAGCTTCCAGATCTTTGATGCCACAGGGCTTTGCAGTATTGAACTTGGCTGGCTAACACTTTAACGATAAATTTTTCTAAGCCCACATAACCCTCACAGAAATAACAGACAAAACATTATTTCTTCCCCGGTGCTGATCTTTCCGATTTCGTCTATAGATGACCCGCGAAAAGGAGTTAATTACCGAGAAACATGCCGAAAAAGGGCTCCTAAAATTAGCGTTTGCTTTTATGTTAGCTTGAAAAGCAGAATGCCTTCGCGTCCGCATCTGATATTTCAATCGCATTAATCATGCCAGGACCATATGAAAGGCATTCCTCAAAGGCGGGCCCGTATGAAGAGCGAGAAATCGGGCCTTTGATGAAAAGGGCGCCGTAGACGCCGGGTATCTGATGTCACTTCAGTGAGTCCGGCGACGAAAGCCTTGCCGCTTATCGTCAATTTCCATCACTCCTTCAACTGACTTCTTCCCGGGCTCTGGATGCCAACGGAAAAGCCTTGTCAACATAATCCCCCCCCCCCCCCACACAGAAGGGGGTGGGGGGGGTGGACGGGAATCAGAGAGCCCTGCAGAGACCTCCTAGCCGCCCATCTGTAGCATTGCAGCGCAGAATCTCGCACAGGAGCGCCGGCCTGCAGATGGTCTGGATCCCATTCATGCAAAGTCATTCTCTTTGGGCGGGGAGCAGGCAGCTGGGCAGTCAGAGGTGAATCGACGGCCTCCAGTGATGCCGGCTCGACTCCAAGCGCTTAATCCCCGGGTCCCTCCGCATTTCCACACACACCGGTGCCCAATCCCATGCTCACTTCTGGGGCCCCATCCACAGCATAACAAATCCACACTCCTTTTATCTTTGGTTATGTAATATTTCTCTCCCCTGCTCCATACCTTCAGAGGTCATCATTTCAAATGTATATTCCTAAAGTTGGTTGCCAAGTTCTTTCTGTATTGCATGTGCTTTAAATCTCTTTTAGTCATTACACTGGTAAGAGTCACTTTTCCACTGCCCGACAGTCCAAGTCGTCAGTAATTTCTCATTATCGTTCAAGCACATGTGCATTTTTTTTTATAAAAAAGAGCTCTTAATGAATTTTGTGACTTTTGAACTTGAACGCTCATGTTTGGAATTAAATAATAATTTCAGTAAAAAGTGGCAGTGATTTTTTCCCAAGTAAGGCTGGAAAATAAAAGACCACAGATCACATTTTATAAGAAGGTAAAGAAATGGAACGGTTTTGTGGTTTGGTTGATTTGAAGCTCACCTGATCTCATAACTCGCCCAGGAAGAGTCACCTTGGAGATACATGAACATACCTATAACTTATTAAAAAGTAAGCTGTCGTGAAACACCAAGTACATTGTGCCTTGCTGTCATTAAATCACACCGGGTAGCTCACTATTTTATCACAACTGGGGAGCTTCGACTCTTTAAGGAACTATGGATATCGTCATTCGGGGTTCGGAAAAAAACACAGTAAAACGGTCTGTGACTCTTCGGGGACGAGGTTTTACCGGCGCTCGGGAAATTCACAGACCGTTCTCCCCTCTGGGATGGCGAATGGAGACAAGTATGAATTATTCTATTTTGTTTCTCCCGGTTTTCACTTGAAGCCCTGCATGCAAGATGGATCAGGCAGCCACGAGAATGGCTGACTTGTTGTAAATATCGCCGTGCCTCTCTGGCTTACCCGGGTTAACGGTCTTTTTTGCAGCGGATGTGGTTTTATTGTGCAGGATTTAGCAGAACTGTTCATGCAACGTTCCTGTCAGTCTGTGCTGCAGAAATCAGTGGGTATACGCAGCCATCCTGAAACTTAACATCTCCCTGTCGCCGTGTCCGTCTACCCGGCTGTCAGCAATGACGGACAGATATACAGGCAGGCAGGGAAGAGATTCATGTACAAACTGATGAATGAAGGAGATCCCACAATGCAATGCAATTTTATTCCATGAACTTTCTTTCATCTTGCCACTTAGCTCTCTTTTTTTTTTTTAAGATTCTTAAAAAAAAAAAAAAAAAGTTACAGCTAAAGCTGTAAATGCAAAAGCTGCCAGGATTTTGGCAACCGGGTACAGCTTCTAAAAAAGTAGAAAATCTCAACAGCTGTTTCTGAAGTGAAGTATTAAAGCCAGAACATACACCTCCTCTGACACGATTCTTAATGGAAAGAATTAATTATCAGAGTCCTTTAAACTAGTGGGCAAACTGTTGTACCTTCCGCAATAACTCATTTACACCAATTTAATAAAGTATATTTTTTGTGCCTGAGCTGTTGAAGGCTGGCAGTCAGAGTCACCGACGGCAGAGAGGTTTAGTAAATGAGAGCAGCAAAAGCAAGGCTCTCTTGCCAATAGGGCTCCATCTGCCTGTTGCTAACCCACACTGATTATCCCAGCAGTGACCCCTGTCAAAATGCAGCCTTTTAGTCATCACACCAAAGCAGGATTAGCTTCACATGATGAACGGATCACTCCTGCCATCTTCAAGCGGCCGAAATTAGCTCTGCACTCCGGAATTAGAAAACACATTTTAGGGATAATGCAAGGGAGCCATCCGCATGCGTACCGCAGCGCATGCGTACTGCAGCGCATGGTGGCTGCGGTCTGTTTGCGCGTTTGTGCTGCATCTCGGCCCGTGGCCCCGCCGGTGTTAATCACGGCCTCTGTTTCCTCCCCCGTACACACCTATCCTGCTTGTCGCCGCTGCTTCATTTTTAAAGAGGCTGGGTCATTCTACACGGTCACTCAGTAAATCTTGGCATTTCCAAGCCGGGCCAAACTACCCATCTGTTGGCTGTTCAGAAATACTACACAGTGACGACTTTGTGGAAACGGAGTGTTTTTGGATTCTGGAACAAAACAGCAGAGCCGGAGGAAAACGTCCATACGCTGCCAATCAGAATTTTCACTTATATAAAAATGTCCCGAAGGCAGAAAGAAAAATGATTGGTTCCGAGAGATAACCAATCAGATTGTAGAGGACATGGGTCCAAGCATCTAGAAGAGGTGGGGCCAACCTATGTGTCCCTAATGTGTTTGTTATTCACAGTAAGAGCTCAAGTTTGTACAAGTGCATCTAAACGTTCTTCTTCATTTAAAATGCAACACTTTGTAAAGAAGAAAAGAGGACAGTTTTTAAAAACAGCGGCTTCAGGAGATGAAGGGATTGTTGTTGTTTTTTTGTTGGCCTTACGAGTAACAGAGGTTTATTTGATGTGCCGGAATTACCATCTGCGTGTGCAGAACAGCGTTAATTCTCCTGTTTTGGCTGCATCATAGTACGATAACAAAAACGCCGCCGGTACCTTTAATCAAACGATCCTGTATCCTCTTACGGTTAAACCTGTCTCCCCCTTTCCCTTCGTGGATTTTCCCCCATGCTTGTGGCGGGGAACATTTGGTGCGTCATCTCCCTGGCCCTCTGGGAATCCTCGCTATTCACCACTTCAAATACCTCCTTTATTTATTGCTGAAGTCCCCCCCCCCAGGGTAGGAAACAGGAACGCGTCCAGAGGAAATGAGGCTGCTTCAACATGGTTGATGCGCACCATGGTGAAGGAGGGAGGAAGACCACGGGGGAACAGCGGAGGGCACTGATATTATTTATCCAGGTGTTTTGTTCATGAACCAAAAATGCCTGGCACCAATATTCCATACACAGCAGTTTTACACTGTGCATCGTCAGGGGGGGGGGGCACTACTGATTTTGGGCCCCTTCAAAGCAAATCATGCGGGGCCCTCAACTCAGACCAATCCAGTTAAGTTCCGGATATTTTAGGGCCCCTGTCGGACAGAGGTGGAAGGTTCAGAAAGCCCAGGAAGTTCTAATCCAAACCAAGTGTTTGTCTCAACCAACCCGTTGAGTATAAAGAGCTACAGTCACAGAACTCAACTGGTTGGGTTGAGACAAAATCTTGGTCTGGATTTTTACTCTCTGTACCTGAACTATCCACCTCTGCTGTCAGGGAATTGTCCTTATGACCCCCCCCCCTCCCCTTGCACATCATAACCAGCTATAATTAGACAGCAGTGAGAGTCACAGTCCCACCAAGGCCCACACGCAGAGAGTCAGATCCGAAACGCTCGGGGGGGGCAGTGAGACGTGCTTTACGCACCTGCAGTGCACCGCCATGGGCCCAGCGTCGGGGGGGTTACAGGCCTTGACCCTCCGCAGGAAGGCCAGGAAGGGGGTGGGGTGCTCAGGGACGCCGTGATCCGGCCAGGCCGTGAACTGGAACTGTCTGACTTCCCGCTTTTCGCTGGAGCCGTTCTGCTCGAGGATGATGTGGACGAGATGAAGGGGGATCAGGTTACACAAACTACACAAACCAGGGGGCTGCTTTTTTATTTTTTTAAATTAGAAGCCCTGATAAAAGTGTTGGGGGGGCGGGCTTCAACTTCAGCAGGGAAGGGCAAAGACTGACATGTAAATACCAATTTACGGACGCAAATTATCAATTAACAATGCCCACCAGTCAAACATGCATCAGACAGCTACCCTGAGGCTGGTACTGCGACTGAGATGCATCCTTCACATTCCTTACCTTGTAAAGCGCAAACGTGCGCACACAGTACGTGGCCAGCTCCACGGTGTCCAGCAGCGTCACCTGGATCAGGCCGTACGTCTCCGTGCCCCTCGTTGGCCAGTACTGGTCGCATTTTACCTGTGGTGATTTAATATCGCATATAATATCGCATTAGATGCGAAATTTAATGCGATAAAATAAAACCGCAAAAACCGAGTGAACGAAATATTAGCGTGATTGCTCATGCGCACCTAGGTAGTCTCACGTCCGGGGGTCAAACAAAAAAATCCCACATAAACTTATCGACCAGCCGACAGTCAGAATAAACTCACTCACGTTTAAGATACCATACAGTTTGACTAGCCATTGAAGAGCCAATAAAATACCTCTTCATTGGTATGTTACTGTTTCACTGCCCAAACGACAGGTGCTATTGCATGATTCTACACAGACGTAGGTGCAGCCAAACTAAGGGGGTTTGTGAGTCTTAAGCAACGGTGTCCCAACAGACGTGGCTATCTGAAGGCCAGGTCCTAATTAAAGCGTGCAAGACAGTTTGTGCTGTAACTGCGTGAGATGGAAGCTATATATTATAGTCCCTCTTTTCAAGATAAGCAAGGGAAATATGCACTTTGTGCTTAAATGTCACACTGAATTATTGAAAAAGTTTAGTGGAAGCAATTCGGTCAACTTATTTTATCTGCACAATGCTTGTTATCGAGGAAAGAAGACCCACGGAGCACTGTACTCCTCTTCCCTTAAAAATACGAAGCCCATATTACAGCAAATTATACCATAATCATACTCATATAGATTATCTCTGTCATTTGGATAATGCATGTCTTTCTACATAATGACAAACATCTACCAGACTCGCCGGAACACTTTTAGCCACATTCGCCGGAACCAACCCGGTCAACCCTGACGGCGGAGAACGCGGAGGGAGTCGCCGAACGTGCATCCAGGAGCAAGGAGGCAAGATTGTGACATAACGACCGCCTCGATTTAACGGCGTGGAAGGAGGATCTCTTTACGCTCACATACGTAGATCCCGAGTGGACGAATTACTTTCAGGCGAGTGAAAACATGCTCTTGTGCCCCACGGCCTCTGGTGCCTGAAATAAACATTTAAATATAGCTGTGGCTGTGAGAACAATCGGAAGAATCTGCGTTTTCCTGCGCCGGCACTCGTTATCTGGCGGTGGCTACGCAACATGCTACGTGACGTGGAGAACCCTTTGAGTGCCGACGGAGTGGCTTTTAGCGTGGAGCTCCTCCCTTAGCGGTGGTGGCTAAACCGGGGGACACGTGCGCAAAAGGAGTGACACGTAAGAACGGCACGTGCTTCGACGGGCGGGGCCGCACAAGCAAAAGCCTTGCCTTGGAGAAGAAAAAAGAGGGCATCTGCGGAAAGCATTGTCACAATGGGAAAGAGGAGAGAAACGTCAATGGACTTTTGGGCCCGCCGACGCGTACAGAACAGGGGTCTCCGACTTTCCCCACTGCCCAGTAGATTGTCTATCCTACTTAAGTACAGCTGCGGTTTATCAGAAGTCGGGGAGTATAGAAAACCCACTGGACTCCCCAGGACTGGAATTGGAGACCCCTGATATAAAACCTTTGTATGAAACAAAGGGACACATACGTATCCTGTATTGTAACATTTATGAGCAATTTAAAAAAAACAAAAAAAAACTGCATATAATCATCCCCTATATCAGGTCAGGTCCCGCCTCTTAACCACCTTAGCTACTGGGGCAGAAATTGCTGCCGTCGCATCATCCAGGCGGGGGCTACACCGGTGGGGGCAGACGTGGCTCCCCATTGGTCCTGGTAAGTGCACTGGGTGTCTTGAAAAGTGTCATATGAATGTAAATGCGATATTCATATTTGGTTAGTCTTAACTGGACCGTGTGTCAGTGAGTAATGCTAACCCACGGCAGGTAATGCTAACCCACGGCGGGTAATGCTAACCCACGGCGAGCCGCCACTCACCCTTGACCTCTCCTCCAGTTTCGTCATCATGACAATATTGGCACTATGTTGCTCCCATATCATCCTCCAGAAGTCCCCGAAGGTCTCCGGCAGGGATCCCTGGGTGGCGATGTAAGCATTCTGCCTTCTGTAGCCGTCGATGTAGTTGGCGTTGATGTAGTCGCTGCCAGGGATACCTAGAAGTCATCAGATGAATAAGTAAATAAGCCCCCCCCCCCCTCGACTGAGAAGAGGAGCGTGCATCGGAAACCGAATTCGGACTCGGAGAGGGGCCGGCGGGCGGATCGGCCGCGAAACCTTGACAGACAGATGAGAGAGATGTGAAGGGGATGAAGGGACTGGGTTTGTGGAGCGATCGATACCGCCCCCCCCCCCCCAACCCACCCCCCCCAGGCCGCTGAGATGTAGCCTGGCTTTAATACAACAACCGTCACCGTCTCTCACCAATGAGCATTCAAAGACAATACGAAGATCCGAATATCAGAACCCGTTCCTAATGAAAAACTCAATAAAAAAAAGGGGAATCGGAAAATTAATTCATGATTGTGATCATGTTGTGTTTTTGTTCCTGTTTATTTTTTTTAGCATGTTTACTTGAGTGTGATGGGCCCGCATCCCATCCAAAGGTTATAACCTTCCCTGTGCTACTCAGGTTATCTTCCAGCCCCCCCTCCCCCCCCCATAACCCTGTCCAGCACCAGCGGTCCAAAGATGAAAGCATGGATATTTTTACTTGGCCAGCTACAAGCGAAGAGCTCATTTCCAAGACTCAGTCGGTCCATGTCTGCCTGCCTGGGATGAGACCACAGATGAACTACAGTCAGGTTTCCTCATCATCAGCGTTGGTCATTTCACACCCAGAAGCTACAAATCCTGACCAAGATTTTGTTTCAGCTCAACCAGTTGAATATTCTGCAACTGACCCTTTATGCTCCGTTGATGGTAGAAAAAAAAAATCTCGGTCTGGATTTCTAGTTTCTGGACCTGAAATTCCCAGCAGTGCTCATCATACGTTACAGTATTAGGAGCCGAAATTCACCCATTCAATCCAACTGTAGTTAAAAAGTGCAAAACTCAGTAAGTGAAATTCAAGTCGTCGCTTCACTGTCATTTCCCACACAAGAAACAAAACTGAAAGAGATCAAGTGCTGGGTGCGGGGATAAACTAAAAAAAAAACAAAAGAAAAAATAAACAATACACGATAATAAAACAATACACAACAATACACAATGACAGCAGGTCCACAGACACTGAAACGCTGTGGAAATTTGCTCTCCGATAAAGACACAGCGGACGCAGGACGGCCTGAGACCAGCTTGCGGCCGCTTCTGTACGCCACAGCCGCCCGTTAGAGAGCGGCTCAGCTGGGGTGCATTTAGCCATTTTCTTTTCGCACCCCCCCCCCCCCCCCCCCCCCCCCCCCCCCCTGAAAACAACGGGCCCCTCTCCGCCCCCCCCGAAGTGAAACCGACCGCCCCTCGGCGCGGGCCGCCGGCAGCCGCCCACCCCCCC
>JAABNY020000050.1:3064592-3076363 GCA_015164015.2 Brevimyrus niger
CGTTAGAGCGAGCGGGCGAGAGAATGATTGGGGGGGGGGGGGGCTGGGGGTGATGTCCAGAAAAGGAGAACGAGATGGCAGGAGAAAGCCGTCGGTGTGTGAAAATGGGGCTGGGGTCCTGGAATAAATCATTCGATACATCATTGTTCAGACGCAGATGACACCCCAACTCGGACTAATGCCTGCCAAAGAAGGTGATTTACAGAAGACTGATGCTTGAGCGCGCTCATAATCTGGCTTTTCTGCTGGGTATCAGGCCACTGCTGGCCCTCGTGGGGGCAGGGGAGGTGGGGGGGTTCTAGTCAGGACCAGGCTCATGGGTCCAGGTCCTGGTACGCTCGGTTCTACAAAGACACGCCACGTCCTTCCCGGAGCTGGGCTCAGGGGACATTCAAGGATACTATTTTAGGGGCCACAGTTCATCCAGGAGGGCTGACAGTATCATTAGGCAATTATATATTTTGAATTGGTGAGTGATGGGGCAGGCAGCACTCTTGGGACCAATTAGCTTTCATCTAGGACCAAATCCTCTCGAAGCCCCGCCCCTGAAAACACCATTAACCAATGATATATGTTTTGAATCGGTGATTGACGGGGGAGGGTCCAATGCCCTTGTAAACACCCTTGCCTGGAGTACCTCCCTCAATGGGTACTTATGGAGGTTTTTCAACAGGAAATAACGTTTCACTTAATTTTTAGTCCATAGTACACTGTATACATTAAAAAATAAATAAGATTTTTTTATTATAAAAATATCACTACGTTCATTTGTAATAGAAGTACTATTTACTGTCTACATTCGATCGTAAATATGAAACCCTTCATTTTTAATGTCTGTCATTCGTAACCAACCAGCCCGCTGTTAAATCGGCTGAAAATACGGTGATTCATGGTGATTTAAATTGCGGATAAACCTTCGGTTCGATAGACAGACATGCATTAAGCGGGAGCGGCTGCCTCGCGCCGATTTACGCACTGTCCCGTTGATCAGCGGTGACCCAGGCGGCATCCAGGTGTATAATGTCCATGAGCAGTGCCCGGACTGGCCTGACATAGGATCTGTCTTAAGAAAAACAAAGGGTCTGGCTCATGGTGGCGGGGCGGTGCTTATTAACTTAAAATGAAATCGCAGAGCACCGATATCGATTTCCACTTGGTGAAATCATTACTTCTGGCAGCAACGCTGATTTAGAGCTGCGTCAGGAGCTGGGAAATCCTCCGGCGTCCGTGCTGACAGCATGGGGAACCTGGCCCAGCTCCATCTGATGCATTCATCTATAATTTCCCAGGAAATTTAAAAGCAACTCATAATTATGCTTTTGTTTCATCCCTATCAGCATTTTTCTGCCACACATAAGCCCCAGCTAACAATGCGGACAGTCAATCTCTTGCCAGGACCGCGATTTCATTTTGTCTCCCTGCTTATTTTTTATTTCTTTTGTCTTCTCCTACTTCTTATAATGCGGATGTCATTCTCTCTCAGGTTGGAAGCCGCATTTGGCACTTTCAATATACAGGACTTTGTAATCAGTGAACTTCAGGATTACCTGTGATTGACAGTCAAGGAAAAAAAAAAAATCAAAAAAGTGTCAGTCTTCATTTCTGTAAAAACCGAGTTTCCCGGTGGTACTTATACAGTGTAGCACATATTGAAATGAAGGAGAAATTCGTAAATGCAGAGTTACACACTGTTTCATCGAGCTGTCGATAACATCCGAGTCATCGGGCCAAGCAACATAATCTTGAAACTATGCTATTTTGGTGAAATGTGTAGATGACAATTTCAGATCAGGTGTAGCTATTGGCAAACGTTTTTCAGGTGCACATATACAGTATATATATGCCTATATATGGAATCTGAAAACCATTATTTCAATATATTACAGGGATATTGCGGATAGTTCAGTTTTCATTATTATTTGATTTTGTGGTAGCATTAGATACCAAAGAACTCTGAATTTACACTTATAATCTAGGTTTAAAAGAATTAAAGAGATTATGCAGCGTTAATTAACAACTTAATTACCATTCAGTCAATTAATCAACAAGACAAAGCACACATGACAACGAAATGAATGAAAAAAAGGGAAAGTCCTGGGATACCAACAGAGTATAAAATAAACTCATTAAAATGAAAGGGTCTAAACATTATGCAAAGTTTAATAACTCTGTCGACGGGGAGGAGAATAAAGGTTGTATCTTTGGAAATTTCTCTGGAGATCTTCATCTTAAAGAGATATTGATTGTTAGGAGGGAGCATATTGAAAAATCTATCTGCAAGCCAAGGTTTTACCCGAGAAGAGAATAAACTCAGAGAGATATTAAAGTATGAATAACACAAGAAGCGTCAGAATGATTCAAATAGCACTTCAAGAATATGAAAGGTTAAATCACACTTAGATGACTTTATGAATAATTAACTAAATGCAATTTCCTTATTAAAATCGCATATACTCTGGTACAGTGTTTCCCAACCTAATTCTTGGGGACCCTCAGACAGTCAAAGTTTTACAAAAAGCTGGGAAGGAGCAAAAATGGGGGGGGGGGGTGGTCGTGGACCAGATTGGCAAACGTTGCTCTAATATAAGATTCGTTCCGAGATGAACAAAAGTGTTGCTGGTCAATGTGAATGGATGGACCGAGAGGAAAGACCTGAGATGCTTGTATCTCATAATTAACAAGGGCGTGGAGAGAAATAAGACACAACCCGTATGCGTGGCATTTTAATCAATGTGTTTAACCAACCCAGAGAGGGAGCATCTACAATAATAGAAGAAAAATGCTACTTAGCATTGCACCGCTCTCTTTTAGCAGAGTAGGGCACATTTATTACAGCACACAATTCTAGAATGATTTGTGTTTGGCCACCCATGTGTAGTCGAGGAGTCAAGTTTCTAAAACAAAATACTGCTCCGAATAGGTAGAGGTCTACAAGGACAGGAAGAGGGATTCCTAGAACTTCTGAAATTCCTGTTTGACGGACATTTTTGTCCCTCGGGGAAAAAGTGGGTAAGTAAGGCGTCGGACAGATCAATCAGTGACTGACACAGGCGAAGGCGGGAGTAGCTGAGCTGGACTTTGCGATGAACCAACTGGATTTAATTAGTGTCCCAGGTGGCTGAAGATAAGTCCTTAAATCTGAGCCACTGATACAGGCCAGCAGATCCTCCTGTAAAGCTTGACCATGTCTAAGCTAAAATGCCAACCATTTGCTAATTCATCTTCGGATGTTCCAAAAATAATGTGAAATGTATTCGGCAACCAGTGTTCACTCTAAACCATTTTATTGAAATGAAATAGGGGAACTAACTAAACGATATTTCTGGAAACTTCTGGCATCCAAGGTGAAAAGTTCAATCCTCTATTTTTCCCGTAATGGTAGTCCCTTAGCCTTCGATGGGCCACGCCAGGTATGTCTTATCGGACAGCCATCGGCTTTATGACGGAAACGCCAGGCTGTCGTTGTCCGTCCGTGTGCCTAAATCGGTCGCCGTATTCCATCTCGCGGAGAGACGGCCGTTTCTGCCACACAGAGGCCCTGCCAGCGATCCGCACTCCGCCTTCCGCTCGCACATGATCACATGGGGCGTTTCCGCCTCGCCGGTGCCAGCGATGACTCTTCACGCAAAGCGGGTAGACTCTGGCAGGACACCAGTTACAGAAACCACTGACTCCATCGACGTGCCAGAAAAGGAACATGGGAGAAACGCGTGGATCATCACCAACATATGTTGAGCACAAAAACATATTCCCGTTGCCTCTGAAGGCTCTGCAGCAAATTTATATATCTGCGTTAATAACCCGTATGGGTGAACGTCACAACAATGCACATCACCCATAAACAAAACGCTAAAATGAACGGAAACAGGCTCTCCCGGTTTGGAGCATTCGTTAAGTAACTAAAGCTCATCCCGGCATGGATAACGATGCATCGCTTCATGCTGCCAAATGCTTACCCGTTCAGACTCCCGCTAACCGCGGGGACCGGCTTCAGGCAGCCGTTATATTAGATTTACGCCGAGGCACGAAACCTCAGCTCGTTCATTACCTATTCGCATGCGGCGGGGCGGAATAAAAGATCAGTCAATCTGCTATAATTACATTTCTGTTTTGCGAAACATATTAAAAGGCAGGCTTCTGCGACTGCGCTGAATTACTGCCCCGCGGAGATCGTCCTGCTTATAAATCCCCTTGGGACTTCATAATTAACCAAATGTTTTGTTTGTTATTAAAACACCCCCCCCCCCTCTTTCCCCAGTTTATGCATGAAATTCAGGAAGGCCATCTTCAACTCTATCAGTTAATCAGCCTCCGTTTTACATCCCGTAAACCTCCTTCGTGACTGAGTGCTATTCACATGTCAGCCACCTGTGGCCAAATGGGAGAACTGGATTATCGAAAAGGGAAAAACTTCACTCTGAAGTTTGCTTGCCTCATGCTAACTATTCACGTTTCGCTATTGTATTTCTCTATGAAAATGACAAAGCATTACCCACTCAGATGTTTTCTCTTTATGAAACAATTCTAAAAGCAATCTCCTATACAAGCGGGGGCTAGTTTATGTTGACCTGCTTGGCGTGACAGCCTCCCCCACACAGCCAATCGTGTGGCCGCAGTTGAACAGATATGGCACACAATCAGGGTCAAGTGGCTCGCTTACTGTTTGAACAAGAACACTTAAGATAGCCAGTGTAAGTAATTTCTGATGTAGTATATATATATATATAAGAATGCTGTTCTTCCAGTTTCTGCCTCATATGCCCTTTGGCCAATTTCCCTCAAAGTCAGGAGAGCAGAAATCGACTTATTAATTGATCGGGCCGGATCGCCGATTCACCTCATTGTGTAAAGAGAATGAAAACGCTCTCGCTGAATTTCCCACTCAAGGGCGCGACCGAAAGGCCGGGACTCACGGATTCCTCATTCCCGCCTGGCAGAAAACCGGCCCACTGTGAAATCAGACCCGTTTTATTTTACGGGCCCGTTTGTCTGAAAAGCTAGGGATTTGTGGCCTTCTAACACGTTAAGGGAAAAAAAATCTTACGTGTGTTAAATTTAGATTTTATCCTATACCAAATATTCATATATATCTCAAATATTCATATATGCTTAACACACGCCCCCACGGTGTCTGTCTGTTTTTGTAATTATATATAATAATATACCTGTATAATATTAATCACTACTGTAATGATGTCAAACATACATGTCTCTAACGGTACTGGTTACGCTGCTGCTGCATAAGGCGTAAACTGGCAGATACCCTGGACCCGCCACAGTGAGGCGCTCACGCATCCCCCCCCTCCGCCCCCCAGGCTGTGGGAGGAGCCCTAAACTCGCCGAGGGACGGCCCACATCGAGCTGCAACGGGGGGCAAAGCATTGGGCGTTACCGTACCAAAATAAATATTCATTATTTAAGAGATCTTCCTTAGTTACATTGTTGCTTCTTAAAGATTCAGTCCACTTTTAGCTTGAATTTCTAACAAAGTGCTTCAGAGTCCCTTCATGACCCGCCGACTTAGGGAGGGAATCTAATTTGCTCTCGGAGGGGGCGCCAGCGGTGAATCTTGCCCAAGGGGGGGGGGGTTGGGGGGGGGTGTGGTACCACGTGGGCTTCGACCCCCCCTGCAAAGACCTACGACAGCGTGTCGTCTGATAGATACAGCCCCTGCAGGATACATGTAGAATGAAAGTGTATGTGTGCACCGGACGATGGATGGATGGATGGATGGATAGGTAGTAATTTAAATATAGGACATAAAAAAGGAGTAATTAAGCTGAAATAAAGGGGAGGACAGAGTGAGCTGTCCACATACATACTGGCCACAAAATGCCCATTACATGCAGAGTGTGACAATGGAATTGTAAATATAACGTAGAGAAAATTGGCAGGCATAGGAAGACGGCCCCTGTTCAGCATCTGGTTAAACATACTCCATTAAGCGCCCATTATCTTGAGCGACACCCGCCATTAGGGTCTTTATTTCCTGTTCATATCGAAATGAGCATTTGGCGAAACGGACAGGGGCCTTTGTTTGTACTAAGAAAGCCAAAGTTTACATAGGGAAGCAGTTTCAGGCCCGTCGGTCCTCTTCAGCACGTGGGACTGCCGACGTCCAGAAAGCCAACAGCGGCTCCCATACGTTTCTTAACACAAAATCTTTGTTTTTTTTTTTTTTCAAAAAGCTGCGCACTTGCAGCTGCACAGGTCAATGGATTAACCCCCCCGCCCCCCAACACTCTTCCCACTTAAAGCGGCAGTATCTTCTAAATAAAGTTGCTCGTCTGATTTTATGGAAATGCAGGACAGATTTGCCAGGCTGGCTCCCATCTGCATCATCTCCAGTCTGGGAAGAGAGAGCGTTTGGTCTCGACAACAGAGTCCAGGATGAAGTATAAACTGCGCAGTCTGGTCATACAGCAGAAACGTGAAACAAACGGTATCAAGTGACTTCTTTGCTTTGCCAAAAATAATATGCTAACCTGAGTTTTCCATTTACTGAACATTTCCTTCAGGCAAAGCAAACCTACCGCGATTCCCATCTGCGTCGCCACTCCGTACCAAAATATCCTCCGAGTCTCTAATAGCGGATGGGTAAATAGACACCAATGCATTTTAATTCCGGCAAGTGTTCAGAAAACCAAGCGACAAAAGAATAGAGAGGCTGTCAATCAGCAGCGTATTTTCTTTCCAGATCATTTTTAAGCAAAAAAAAAAAAAACGCCAGACACCTGGTACTGTGTGAAATTCCCCCTTATGGCGCTCATGTGGTAATCAGCTGGCAGGAAGAGAGACATATTCTCTGCTGGTATATTTAAGGGCGTTGAAGGGAGTCCGGTGTGGCCAGCACACTGGGGGGACCCAGCGTAGGGAGGAAGCAAGGGGCTGCGGGCGCTGCGGTGACACCGTCTGACCTCGGCGCTGACGTCCGCCTGCGGGGAGGGCGCCCCCTACGGCAGACAGACTGGGAGCGCGGCGGTCAGAGGGCCGCAGGTAAACGGCGACTCATTACCATGGTGCCAGGGCCCGGTGCACCATGATTTGCATGTTAAGTACCGTGCGGATTTGTAGACCTTGACACGCAGAGAAGTTTTCGCCTACAGGGGGCTCATATGCTTGTCAGGAAAGTGACAGGCTGCCCTCCCAGGCTGGGGACGTCGACAGAAGGCTCACTTGCTAGAAATATTTCATAATTAACCTGCCATATGCCTTACAATCCCAAGCAGGAAGGTCAGCTTGCTAAAACACATGCTTTAATTTCATGGGTCGGGCCTGGAAGTGGAATCTTATCATCCCGTATACAAAGGAAGAGCCAGGAATTCACCGTACAAACGTATTTCCATTACAGAACACGCCAGTCTCCTTGTTTCTTACCTGGGCATTAAATCCCAGGGGTACGGCGGTAATAAGGAACGTTTTTTTCTCCTTTAGGGGGGTTGGTGCTTTTCCTCATTGTCTACATCATCCATCTACTCTGACTGATAGAGGTAATGTTGCTCCAGCTAACTTGTGCCACATCGTTAGCGCGCCGCGTTTTACCATTCCCCGTTTATTTTAATGCGAACTCTGGGATAATTAACGCCAACTGGCAATCAAGCCGTTTAACGAGAGCGCTCCGATATTTCCAAAATTACCGAAAGTCGAGGCCAGTTCAGGTCTCTACCGTCTTAAGTTAATATTTGGTTGGTAGATGCTTCTGTCCAAAGCAGCGTGAGATTCATGACTCCCTGGAACTGCGGGGGGGGGCTTAAGAGTCTTGCTCAGGGGTCTAATGGTGAAATTACTCTGCTGACTCGTTGATTTGAACCTGCAACCTTCCGATCATAGGTACAGTCCATCTACCAGGGAAGACTAATTACACACAACCAAGCAGAATGGGAAAGATAAGTAGGAAGCAAGTCCCAACTTATTGGTAAGACAGGGTACAGGCTCACAGGCAGCAGAGCAAACATGATGAATTATTGACTAGGTCTGCGGGAGGGAGGGAAGGGGGGGGGGCGGATTACACATCAACGATGGAGATTATTCACGGTCCGAGCAGCTCCGAGAGGATGTGACATCTTGTTCCACCGTGGCCCTAATGGATTACGATTACATCATCCTCTAAAACAGGAGAGACAGGGGTCCTTCTCCGGGGAGGTTGACGGAGATGAAGCGGGATATTGGGCAGAACGGCTTTGCATAAGCCTCTTTTCGGGTGCGACGGCAGGAGCCGTCTTACGCCGTTTGGCGCTGGCTACCAACGGCAAGGGGGCCCGGCCCGGTCCTGGCGGATCTCGACCCCGATCCTCCTAGCCGGGGCTTTTAAGATCCCCCTGTGCTCCAGAAACGCTGCCTGGGATTAGCCATGAAAACTAGCAGATGAATAATTTAATGGAATTAATAATGCAGAAGAATAACTTAATAACAAGATGCTTTGTCCCAGAATAAAGTTTTCGTCTGGCTCTAAATGGCTACTCCCCAAAGCCAAAGGGCAGCACTCGTTTTAATCAAGACTTCTTCGTTTGTTTTGCCGCTCTTAATTAGTGCCACCCCTGCAACCATTCGACGAGAACTGGTAAACAAAACACCATTATACGAATTAAAACGGACCGTACAATGCCCATTCAATCTACGGGAAAGTTACTTGGCGAGATGTGAACAGCAGCATTAGATGGCCGGGATTAATAAACTCGAGTCCACCACCGTGGTCGTAACGGAGTCTGAAAAATGTCGAACGGACCCACAGAAAACTACCCGAGGCCCACAGCGGTCGTATAACATGTCACTAAACTCTGTGAAAAGGCTGCTTTTTCTTTCACGCTGGACCTCAGTGGCAGAGTATGAAACCACAAGATGATGCAGGAGTAAGTTAGTGTGGATGCGGGCAGACTTGGGCAGTACGATTGGGCACGGCGTCAGATCCGAGGCAGACGCAGGCCGAGTTTAATAGCAGAACAACACTTCAGATGCCGGAGCAGCTGTTTTCTCACATCCTATTGGACGGCGCCGAGCACATCCATCTCTCTGGATGCCAGGGATGTGTCTGGCTCAGTATCAAGCTAGTTCCTGGTGCTAAATCTCATATATTACTGGTAGCAGAAACAGATTTCCAGATTTATAGACTCTCTTAATTGCACTGGAACACAGTGGGCTATTTATTCAATCAGCTTAAACACAGACAGCCTACTCAGCATTTAGAAATCTTAAACATAAATAACCACACATTTCTAGTGATTATTTATTACAAAAACATTTTCGCAATTATGGACTTCGGAAAGGGGCTTAATAACGGCTTTGGGAAAGGAGGAGATGTTAGCCAGTCGTGTTCTCCTGTTCGGCCAACGGAGGACGCCAGTGCAGCTATGAGAACGTCACCAAGAGCCTTTCACTTTAGAGAAGGTTAATTATTTCATCCATCGTTAAGGAACTCCTTCATCGTTATTGACTTGGGAAACACGGGCGGCGTGAAGGGTACAGTCTGACTGGACGTCGATACCTCAGGCCCGCTGAACCGGTAAAAAAACGGACAGACCATCGACAATGTATTTTACCGGAAGACGTATTCAGTGCCAAAATTCATGGCATCTGCAGCAACGTAGAATTTCTTTAAAGCTAGCGCCCGCACCTTTATTTTAAGTTCCGTTCTGACCGATAAAGTGAGATGTGTCAAGAGAAACGGTGAACGGGGGAAATTTAGGAATTCACCCATATTTGGATGGTGCCTAATATGTTTCAGTAGTGATTCTTAACAGATGTAGCCAAAATTTAAAACAAAATAGAAAAGTAAGAATTATGCTGCCTATCTGAGTGACTCCTGCTGACATCTTTAAAAACAAACCCAGTCACTCCCCTGGGTCCTGCACTCTCCATAGGCTAACATAGTCTCTAAACGTCCAAAATATGCTATTACATCCATAACAGCATCTTACTCCGCCAGGACAGTATCTGAACAGTCCAAAATATTCCCCAAACTAGTTTTCAAGATTGTTTTTCAGCAATTCATCAACTGACATGTTTAACTGCAGTGCCGTTCACATTGCACTCCTTCAAATTAAAATTATACGAGCTCCCTTATACAGGAGCCACCACAAAATGGCATGATATACAGCATATAAATATATAAATTTCAAAATAAATGAGTTTTCTTAAAGCTGAGTGTCCGGGGCTGTTTTCTAAAGCAAAGATGGGGAAAAATCAATTTAGATGACAGAGGAGTGACAGACAGTCTTAAAACCCTTCATCTCAGCCCAAAGCAATTTAATGGCTATGTTTCTACATATGGTGCCAATAAATATATATATATATATGCCACATTTCAATAAAATTACTCCAGATGACATGAAATGTCAAGATCTAATTGCATGGTTTAGACTTTTCACACGCTTAGACACCAGGGCATGTACGCAAAAGAAGTCACACCGTCCTATTTCACGATGCTACAACCGGCAGCATTTCCGGTCGGATAAATCATGTGCAATAAAAGTGCACTAATTCATTTCATTCTGGCAAGGGGGGTCTTCCTGTGCAGACTGCTGCCAAATTAAAAGTCCTCTTCAGAATGTAATTCATTTAATGACCGCTGCATGATTTATTAGCTCCCACATAAACACAGTGCAGTCGCGCTAACGGCTGCAGCATGCGTAAAGCTCCTACCTTCCACTGCATTTGCACGTTTATAACCGAATACTATTAACATTATTATTAAGCCGATTTTGGAGGACCGTCCATTGGTGTGACCTTCTACCCTTCTACAAGATCTATAATCTTAACAGTAGATTATCACTGTCTATGCGTAATTTCTATGCGCTACACTTAGCACTACTGCTAATGATAATAGTAATAATAATGACTTTCGGCAGCGTCCGTCGGCGGGTGAACTCCTCCTCGGCAGAGACTCAGGACTTTTCCGCCACCGACGGCAAACCGGATGGGAGAAGGTGCAGGAAAACCTTTCAGCGGGAAGCCGAGGGCCGCCGTGACGCCGAGGTGACTCGACATGACAAAGGTTAATGTCCTGCGGCGACTCGCCCCTCGACCCCGATAAGAGGAGCGCGGCCGGGGCGACTCGGACAAGCTGGGAACGAAGCGGCGAGACGAGCGCAAACATCTCTCTCTCCGCCTCCCAGCAAACCCCACAGCCTGGCGAAGGCGGAAGCTTCGCCTAGACATCCCAGCCAGCTATTTCGGCACATGATTCTTGTGTCTTAGCAGAGACACTACGTGCTAAAATTACAGGATAAGACATGTATAGAAAACACAATTTCCCAGAATGCTTTTCAATGGCACTGCCGAGCTCTAATTTTTCCAACAAATATGTCTGAAACTCCCCGGGGGCCCATAGCCTACAGGGGCGGGGTCACAGGGGCACCAGCTGAAAGTCGATTGGCCTTCACAGTGCCCTCTCCCCATCACTCAGTGATTTAAAACATATCATTGGCTAACAATAAGGTTATATGAATTATGGCCCCTCCTCATGCCCCCTACTTTAACTAAATCCTAGAATCGCCTCCTGTCTGACACAGGATTGTATTTTCTGCTCTTCCTGTTGTCGCCCAGTGTGGGTTTGGTGGTGCTCCAATGCCTGGACCTGGAAGAGGCTGAGCATTAGGCGGGGGGGTGGGGGAGGGTCAGTATCAGGACTCTTCAGCAACTTTTCCACAAGCTCTCGTCTCTGCGGGGGGGGGGGGGGGGCAGAATCCCCCACCCCCCGGCGCTACCCCCCCCCTGCGGTCTAGCTAGCGGGGGGTCCCGCCGCCGGGCCAAAAAACCCACACACAGGGGCGGTA
>JAABNY020000050.1:3120146-3137428 GCA_015164015.2 Brevimyrus niger
ACACACACACAAAAAATGTGCTGATGGAATTTGGTTGTCCATAAAATAAAGACCCTCGACGCTGATACACATTGATGCACCAGTATGAAAATCCACAGGAACACAAGATAAAGCAGCCAATGGGATTTTTTCTTCTAGGTTGCTATGGGGACAATACCTGGTACGGATAGAGGGAAGCTGTGGTACGCTAGCGGGCCCTGGCTGACCCAGCTTCCGGCGGGTCTCCGATCCCGGAAGGACCAGAGGCCCCACGTCACGAGGGGAAAACGCTCTCCTGCCCGAGATGCTTACTGTACTTTGGAGGAGCATTTTTCTGCTTATCCCACAATATCCTGTATCTCGTGTCTAATCCTCTTACGTAAAACCTCGAGAGGCCCTTTGATGTTACCTGTTTATGCGTGTGCTTTTTCCCCCATCGCTCGCACGGAGGAGTGACTCAGCAAGCCTCTCCCGGCCCGAGCTGTAAAACAACCACCATGGCACCTCAGGTTCTCCCTGCCAGGAACAAGCTGGGGTTAAAGGTCAAGCCCCTCCTCAACGCCAGCTTCCGACCTATAGGACGTCCCCACAACCAGCCAACGTAACCAACACACACGTGCATGACCGAATCGTAACGAGATGCTACCTTTAAATTGACATCCCAAGATGCACATGGCCAGACAGACGTCCTTCATATCACTGCAGTGCCACCAACATACAATTTGAACTCGACACAACGAGCTTACATGTTGGACGTAGACAAAGTGGCGATTTTTGAATATTTCCGTTCAGAAGCATAAAATATTAGTGTCAAGTGGCCAAATACATGTACAGGTGGCAGAGCAGAGCCAGGGGAAGCAAATCAAACATCTACACGCTTCTATCAAAGCTTTACATCAGGTGGGCCCGCAGTGCTGCTTTTGGGTTGACCCTAGGTAATGCGTCCTAACTGAAGGTAAATCTGAGGAGCAGATTTTCTGAAAGTACGCTGTCGATGAACTCTACATAGCAGCACACTGGGGGGGGGGGGTGGTGGGGACGTGTTTTTATCTCTTAAAGATGAAAGCAGCCAATTATCCATATTAACAGCCTTAGACATGTGCACTGCAGGAGATAGTGTGAACTCAATTCATCCACATTTGCGTAAGTCGGTTTTAACACACTTAGTTTAATTCACTGCAAAGTGCGGGCCTTGAAGAAACTTGAATTACAAAGGCAGAGGCGCTTTATAATCTAATTATGAGTTCTCTGTCCATCCATCCATCATCATAAGGGCTGGGGTGTATTTCAGGCAACACACGGCAGGTGTACCCAGAACAGTACGACCTGAGATGATGAAGTTACAAAAAAAAATGCGACGTACATTCAGGAACACTGACAATAACTCACCTAACATTCATCTGACCAGGAACAAAAAAGCAAGGTGTAACTGGAGCAGCCAATTGACTGAAGGGAGCACACTAATGTTCATATTCTAATAGGAACACAAGACTATCAAGTCATATATTATCAAAGTCTTGCTGAAGAACCCATCTGACCCCATGCGTGATGGGAAGGGGTTGCAGGGAAAACGGCGAAGGACGTTCAGCAGTAAAGTTTCTCAATCTTGTCACATGGCCAGAGACTGAAAACTGCAGAGCTGCATGCCCGGATATGCGTTTGTCAGGCTGCGTGCATGCACACGCATGTCTGCGCAGACAGGGGGAATGCGAGCGTCCCGCAACGAGAAGGAAGGGGAATATTATACCTGCATGAATGTCTGAGACGTCACTGTGCTCACACACTACCTGCCTCTAATAACTGGAAGTCTAAGGGCTGACAGCAGGAAGGGAGACAAGAGGATTAAGTTCTCTGGCAGGATTGTCCAGGCAGCAGCAGTCGATAGGCCAGCTGCTTGCCCGGGAATCTAGCTACCTGGCGGTGGAGAGCCCAGGAATAGCGGGCATCGTCGAAGTCAAAGTCGGCATTTCCTAACAGTCATTTTTCCGGATATGTTGGTATCCTTCGCGTACGCAGAGGGCTTCCTGTACAGATGTCTGACTTCAGAGTCGCTCCCAGTGAAGTAACAGTGATTGAACACCTTGGGTAGCGGAAAGACTGAAAGTGCATGCCAGGAGGGGAAACAATGGCGTGGCAGAAAGTGTTATTGTACTGAAAAACACAGATTAATGCCAGGTCTCTTTGTTTCGAGCTTGTTTTGATTTTGAAGGCACATATGGTTATCTAACTAATTTAATACGCTTCCCACTGTTAGATATAGTGCCCTTAAAGGAACGGCAGGTTAATTTATGCATTCGCTGGATTTGTGGACGTTTATTCGCGTGCATGCTTGTTACAAGTGAAAATGGCAGTTATTTCCAAAACACACAAAAATGGTAATATCTCCAGAAAGTAAATTACAATCCAATAATAATAATAATAATAATAATAATAAAAAAAACAATAGGGATTCAGCGGCTATGCTGCTTGGACCCCTAGTAATATATTGAAATAAATTAATCTGCGGCCATGTTCGGCCGGCAAAATCGGAGCCGTGCTACTGAGGTTAGCGATGATGTCATCTCTTGTAGCCCGTGCAGATGGTGGATACGGGGAGGGGGGCGTGTGCTTGGCAAACACGGTACAGTAACGTCTTCTGAAAGGCTCATCTACTGTGGTCAATAACCAAGGTCAAAATATCTGTCTTCTGTGAACGTTTGGACCGTCTCTCTCTCTCTCTCTTCCTCCCTCTCTCTCTCTCTCTGCGGCTTCTTACTCAGTAAGTATGGGGCATCAGGTAGCACAGTGGTCATGGACATGGGCCCCCAGGAGGGGTCCAGCTGTAAGGTCCGATCCGATTTGCTCCACTGAAATTTATAACTGCATAAATGGGTAAAAAAAATTCCGATGTGTAAGCAACTCCAGGCAGAGTACCGCACTAGTAAATAAACAGGCCGTCTTGGCTTTCTGGAAGGTTCCTCTGCCCACTGGGCAAAAGTAGCCAGGCTGGTTCTGAACCAGTAGCTTTTAGGCCCGAGTTTCTCCAACATCTCACTCCACAAGAACTGACTTTAAAGACCCGCCGCTCCGCCGTCGTCTCTACATCCCCTCGCTCCCCCGACTTCCTTCCCCTGCTCCGTAGCTGAACACTGCACCGCGGCCAAAAACATAAACCTGGACGACTGGGCCTCTTATGTATCTAGAGGAAACAGTGACAGTGTTTTGATTGGACGTGAGCTTTTCCACGAGAACCCGCTTCTTCTTCTTTTCCACCGCTGGTTTAAACAAAAGGCCAGAGAGAAGAACAAGACCCAACCCCGTGGTTCACAGCCCATCAGCTGACAGCCGGGCGGCGGCTTGTGAAGCCCGAACACATCCTTCTCCCGCCTCGATGCACAATGCCGGACACAAAGCGCAGGAGAGAGACGGAACATACAGGCGCGTCGCTGTAACGTGAAACAGGCCTCTGGACACGGCACAATGCGAATAACTCCAGCGCCTGCAGTTCGAGAAAACGCAAAATAAACATTCTAATTATCTTTCGTACTCCTGAGGATAGACTGGTACAGCAACGTTGCGACAACAAATAATTCGAAACACTATCAGCTATCAAAGTGTCCCGTGGACTTCGGATGAATGCGGTTTGCCATTTGCAGACTCTACTGCTCCCCTTTCACCCGGACCCTTTCATAGAGTAATAAAACCTGGAAGGATGATCAAAAAGTTTCTCACGCGGGGCTATTTACACGAATTCACGGTGAGTAATTTGACTTGACACCAACAGGGATCTCTGGGCCTGCTTCTACAAAGAAGCAAATCCCATAGCTAGAAAAAGCCAACAATCGTTATGTTAAACGTGAGCAGCGTCTTTGAAACCGTAACACTCCCGTGTAGCAAAAGGCACAAAAGTCATTATTAGCATGAGAGAGTTTTATTCTCTGTGGTCAGGCTTGATCAGTGATCCCGTCGCAATGCCGCGTGACGCAGGATTAGCTCTCTGGGATCTCTACACCCTCTTAAACTTTGCTTTTCTTTTGTAGAGCTAGGCACCCATCGGTCCGCTGTGTCCACGGACTCAATGCTTCATTCGACTCAATGGTTCATTCTACGGTTATCAACCCACTAGCCCATCTTCTAGCAATGGGCCAGCTTTGTTAGGTACTGCGTCCAGGACCACAGCTCTAGCACAAACCTCAGTGTTTGCCTGCTCACTCTTTCCCTCACTGCTTCAAAGATGCTTATTGAATAGATAACAGTCAGCGACTTTGATCATAATATGAATAAAAAAATAACCGAGTGTGTTTCACTTCCATAGATGATGAAAGTACTTAAAATCATTCGAGCGAGGCCCAGAAACCTGAATATTCACTGCCCCAGTGCATTTGGGGAAAATTAGCAGGGAGCGTCACCAGCTGCTATGATGAAGGCTGTGTCAGGGATTGTACAAAATGTTATTCCAGCATTACTGACCAATCACTGATGAAGACTGGGCTTCTCACGAGTCACATCTTCACGCTTGAAGCCAGGCCTGATATTAGGCTGCATTTTAAACCAAGCCAGGCACCTTTTGTCCTTTTATCGTAACCACGCCCCCCCCCTTTCCGACCTTTAACTCGCTGGGCCTACATGAGAACATCTCTGGCAGGGATAGTGAACAGACCCATTGGACACAGGGACCTGGCACTAAACTAACTGGTATACTGGGGATATCTGGTAGCGTTTTCTGGACTTGATGGGTTCCAGCAAATGTAAGCTCCCAGAGAAAGGGGCTGGATCCGTGAGCGAAAAATAAAACCAGGTTGAGTCCTGTGCAGTGGGGGCGAGAAAGAAGCCAAAGCGTGCAAGCTGTGGTCATGGGACCAGCATCAAAACCTTGTTCTGGGTTACTGGGGGCCAACGCAAAAGAGAACAAACCACGTTACACATGCAGGAACGAGGAGCATGAGAACTGAATTAACCCTGGTAAATGTGGTTACCGCCCCCCCCTCCCCCCTCCCACTCGCCCCCAGAGCTGGACAGAAGGCACACCAACCCCAACACACACACACCTTTCCTCCATGAGACAATAAAAATAGCCAAACATGACTCTCCAGGAAAACATGGATAGATGAATGAATGTATATCTACCAGACTTTGAGCTGCTCAATAACCATCCTATCTGCTGGCACCGAGGATGAAGCAAAATACTTAACAAATTGTGCATCTTAAAGACAAAATCAACACTTGTATTTACAACCTATGTACACATACCCCACCACCAAAAAAACCGTCTGAGGCTGAGATTAAAAGGCACGTGTCCTTCACAGTCGCAGCCGTCCGGCTGTCCCCTGGGTAGCGTGCGCTGAATCACGCCCCGCACGTTCATTGTGTAATCCGCCGCAAAGCTGCTCAGCCTCCGAGGGCCTAAACGAAGGGGAGGCGATCTGGCGAGCAGCTCCGTTAAACGGGTAGCGACAGAATGGAACAGGACGAACGCGAAGAGAGCCCCTCAGTCCATGGGAGTGCGTTGTTACATGGCGAGATACACAGCGGCGCTCGCCGAGGACTCCGTCGAGTCTCGTTCTTAGCTAATTAGCAGGCACTGGCCCGCCCGTGCAAACAAGCGAAACACCGTAATTAAGAGCCATGGTGGGAGCCTGAATCACGCATCATACTCCTTTCAGAGCCGCATTCCAGCACAAGTAATTGCCTTCTGTATTTGATGGCTGTTTTTAGGACTTCGTGCGCCTCTCTTTAGTGAGGCTGGGCAGCGATTAAACGGTAAGATGACGAGAGGCGCCGTCAGCCTCGTCGCGATTAGTCGAGATTTTTAATTTCCCACCATATGCAGCCCTTACAGTACGTGGCAGGTAGAGGCAGATTTCGAATTAATTAGCGAGCATCAACTTTATGCGTGCGGAACACCCGACAGGCCAGCGTTCAAACCACTTCCTGCCTTGGCGGGTCCCATTAAACATCTAAGTTTGCCGACACCGTGAAAGAAGCGAGCGCGTGATCCTGGCTTCCAAGTCCAGGCATCCGCTCTCCACAGCAGGTGAGGATGATCATTCCCGGAGAGTCAATGACAAAAATCTGCCGCCCTCCCAAAATACATTAAGCTCCAGACGCCACTGCACCATATTACATTCCGGGGGAAATACATATTTTTTATTATCAGCAAGAAAATTCAAAACTGCCGGGTAGATTTATTCCATATAAAATCACTTATTACCGGGAACACATTGAGAAACCTGTCAAGTATTAATTGGAATTCCATCACTGAATTGTAGAGTAACATGATAAATCTGTGTGATTTGAATAATACGCGGGAAGCTGCAGTTTCATTTCCGCTCGCCGTCTCGAAATCCTGTTACTGAAAGTTCCAAATAAACTATCGACTTTCAAACAGTTCCCTACAAAAAAGTTACCAATGAGAAGGAGGAAGTTACACCGAGTGCAATACAGAACCACATTATTTATTTCATATTGCTCACGAATGTATTTTACTGAAATGCGTAAAACAAACAAAATAAAAGGGATGGTTAGCTTCCAATATGACGAATTTTAGCGATAAATATGACTGACCTTTTTTCCACTAGAGCAATTTATCTTATAATTCCTGTCAAAGGTACAACAGCAGGATCCAATCTATTGAACTGATAGCATTGCTGGGCTGAGATTAAACCTCTGCATATTACCGGCAGCCGGCATTCTCAGAAAGCTAATCTCCGCGGGCAGAGACAGCTGCAGAAGGGAGCCAGGGACCTGGACTTAAATGTGGCTCCATTTCATTCTGGAGATGAGCTGTACATGAAGCCATGGAGCAGTGTGGTGCTGGCTTTCCAAATCACTTCCAGCCACAGCAAAGTTAAAGCTAAGCCAAGATTTCTGACCAGGAACAAGTCGACAAGCCGGGATCCCAAAATCTAGCTAATTATTAGTCCAATTAAAAAGTTGGGATCATATATATTGTGTTACATTACCAAACACAAGACAAATACAGCTAACTCAATAGATTGCATCAATAAGGTTAAACAATTGGTGTAATTTAAGTAGGTGGGAATAGCAGAAGCTGAATGCAGATCAGTCATTGATATGCCAGTGTGCCGTAATGTGCAATGTGCTCATTCACTGTTCACAGATCAGCCAAATATACAACTGCTTCATGGACAATAGTAATTAAAAAAAGTTGATGAAGAGAAACCTAAATAATTCAAGTTGCCATATACCTTTCATAGATGTATACAAATAAAAATTAAAATCGATTGGTTCATGTTTGAGACAGGAAGCCTGTTTTGCTTGGCCAACACAAAGGGGCCTGGTTTTTAATGCTGTACAGGTAAAACTGTCTCCTGGGTGAAAGGCAACTAAAAGTAAAAGGCGCACACCGAAAGTGAACGTCTACAGAAATAGCTGTACATACGACCTTAGCCTTGCAGGTATCGATCACTTCCCAAGCGGAGCAATTCACTAGCAAACAGAAATTATGCGGATCACACTGGAAGCACACTGTGCCACTGGAATCAAGCGCACTGCCACTGGAAGCAAGCACACTGTGCCACTGGAATCAAGCACACTGCCACTGGAAGAAACTACACTGTGCCACTGGAAGTGATGGCACTCTACCCTTCATACAGTATATGCAACTGATCCTTCTTGATGACTTTGGGCTGCACGGTCAGCGTGGAGTTTCCAACTGTGACACACGGCGCGGCCGTACCTAACTGCAGCCGTACCTAACTGCAGACATACCTAACTGCAGCTGTACCTAACTGCAGCCGTACCTAACTGCAGACGTACCTAACTGCAGACATACCTAACTGCAAAGCAGTGGCAGAGCTTTCCTTAGAAAAGGCACATTTTCCAAGGGCGAACATGCTTGCCAGGAAAATTGGTGCAAAATTTTGTTAGTACAATTCATTTTATTTGGGCAACATATATCATCCGTTTTTTTTTTATCTGTTAAATTCCGACAAATGGTCAGAAACATTTAAGCTATTCTGAAAATACCCTGAATTAGGGCCCCGGGAGGACTAAAAAAAATAGGTACTATAAATACAGAATAGGAGGAGTTCATGACATACGGAAACAGATTCACTGACATTACCTGGGTCTGAGCGTGATTCAAAATGACATTTATACTGTTTCAAAGTTTCAGGATTTCCTTTTTTCTTAGTGTTATTGTCATATGTATATAGAACAATGGATTTCTTAGTTGAATGCTTCCTACTCACCACAGGGCCAGACAGAAAATAAGCACGACAGGGGACAATAAATAGCAAAGAACTGCATGATGGTGTGATCCATAACCAAAGAACGCTTCTTCAAATGAAATATTACTTCAGAATGTTTTACATATATGACAAGATGATCAAAAAATCTTTGATTGTCTCTTTTTTCCTTCGTAAGTGCACTTTAACAAACAAAATACCAACTGCTATAAGCTAAAAGCATCGTCAGATCATGGTATCAGTGAAAACTGACTTTAAGAACATCACTATGACACATTTCTTCTTCAAATCATGGCTTGCAAACATGGCATCTATTATGGGCATTTTGACACTGTTCTGCTGAGCTGCGTCGTGCGCGATCCTGATACAAGCTAATTAAGCTCCGTCTGCAGGCCCCCCATTAACGCCGGCTCTCGATGTCGCTATCAGACGGCGGACGCGCATTTAGCCTGTTTCCACCACTGAATTACAACCTTAATGTACTCCTTCGCACACACGGATCATTACGGGCGATTTAGGATTAAATCGAACGTCAGGCTGGCTGAGAAAAGGCGAGAAGATCACAGGCTGGGAAAGCGAGCGGCAACACTGACACGCAGAGAGGGAGGGGTTGAGCCCGGGGGAAGATAAGCACAGCTGGGGAAAAAACAACCGTTTCCTCAGTATCGAAGAAGTCGGACGGCAAAGTGATCGACCTGTGCTTTCAGAAAGGAGGGTCCAGCAAATATCAAAAAAACAGGTTGATGACGTCAAAGACAACTGGAAAAAAACCAATGAATTAAGATACCACGTCTTTTCTACCACGTGTGTGACCCCTCTCCGAAAAAATGTGTATGTGGTACGGTATAAATATATAAACAAATAATATCCACCCAACAAAATGTTAGCCCCTCAAGACAAGTGAGATTAAGACAAACGCCGCAAAAGATCTATCTTCCCACCTAAATCACAGTTACTTAATTTAAACATTCGAAATCTTTCAGCCATAACTTCATATGAGCAACACTCTGAATTAGTAAAACAATGTGAATGAGACGTATCAACCGTATAAGTAGGGTCGCTATCGGAACATGCATTACGCAATACAGAAGGTAGCATTTTATTTGAAAGTATTGGCGTGGAACAGTATCAGTGTTTAATGCATCTCTTTGCCTTGTGCTTATCATTGAGTTCAATTCCACTACACAATCTTATTTGTGTGAATATTTTTGGTGCCACAACGGGACCCAATCGAGCAAATTCTAGCTGATGAACTGCACACTTGGTCTCTAACTGTATATTGACAATTAACACAATTCCAGGGTCAATATAATAATACATATAGATTATATATAGACAGTCATATCAATAAGTCTTGAAAAGTTCACTTCTCCACTGGGCGAATCTTACTCATTGAATCGATTATCTTGGCGTGTTCAAAATCAATGGCATTCTCATCGGTTAGCAGCCGGATGCTAACGGGCCTTTTGCTAATAACCAAAACAACGATCGATAAAGTGGGTTAGTTTTTGTTTTACTATTACGCGCATGGCTAGAAACATACAATTAAAGCCTAAAATTTCAGATGGGAAAATATAAAAAGATAAAACATTTTACAGTCCACCAGTTTCATATTACAGTAAACAGCTGTAAAATATTAAATAGTACAAATAGTATTTTGCTTAAAGCAGACAGATTCCAAGTTTTGGTTTCAAAGGAACCCATTTGGAATTCATCCAAAAACACTGTTAAACAGTCCAAATTGCTTTGTGTCAAAACTGCAAATTGAGCTACATCAGTACACCCCTCAATTAATAAAAAAAGATTTACTCATTTCATCTGTGAGTGCTTAATTTGCTCTCATTCAGAACAATTTATCAAAGTAGTCACTTACAAAACACTTACAAGACATTTACACATCTCAACTGTCTGTAAAGGAGAGGCTAAACAAAAAGGAAAATTTCTAATGACATTCTCGTCGATAAACTTCAAATTGTTCAGAGCCAAAACTATCCAATACAAATGTCTAATCTTTCCCCTTTGTGTACCTGTAATGTTGAATAAATACATTCATTTCTTCATTACAATCGCGCTAACTATGGCGTATATTCTCAAGAAGCAAATGCAATATTAATTAAATGATGTTTAACTGGTCTTGCAACGGCCATCATCTTCAAAACTGGGTCGTAAAACGTACAGGATTACTGGGGGCAAATCCCATAATACGGCCCTTATTCCATTCTTTTGGCAGCGCACAAAGCCCCCTAGCGGCGAAGACAATTTAACAAGCAGGGCGCTGGGTGTCTGCAAGCAGCCGAGCGCTAATTTGCCCAGTGCGATTTTCTACACACAACGATCACTATTCTATGTTGAAATGCAATGTCGACAACCAAAAGTCAGCCACAAGAAGACGGCCAAGTCATCAGCCTCCACACTAATAATGCCAAGGGAATAAGTGAGCAGCGCATCTTGCAAGGCAGATGCAGCCCAAATCGATGCTGTATTAAACCGAAGCTCTGTGAAGCTGTCGGCGTTTTCTGACGGAGGATGTACGAAGCGCTTGGCAAACAAGCGCTGCCGACCATGTACACCCGCAAAAAGGCCATTTCTGGCCACTATAATAATAGTAACAACAATAATAATAACAATAACAATAGGCTGAAGTTGCACAAATAGCAATCTCTTGTCTTATCGCGCTATAAAATATATTTATAAAATACTTAATATGAATTTTAAACTTCTAAGAACATTCAAAGGAACGTTTCCCTTCTTCAGAAATTAGCCCAAATACTCAGTTCGTTGGCTTGCCGTAATTAAATCTCGTTTAGACCTTATTAACATACGTTAAACTTAGAAGGACAAAATGTCACATAGGCGCCCACCTTTGATTTCGGTTTGTAAATCACGGACGCTTTTTTGTTAAAAGAGCCTTAATATTTCGTTCCGGAATACCGCTCTCATATACAGCATAAATATGTAAGCATGGCATGAGCATGTCTATTGCAATAGTATACGTGCAATGTTTCACATGTTTATTATGACCATTTTGGGATTACAGAAATATGCATACGCAGGAATTACGGCTATGCCGCTGAAAGTGGAAACACTGCTATAGTACACCTCTGTATATCCGTAAAAGAGCCATTCACAATTCATGGTAATTTACTGCGAAGATTACAAGTTAAAGTAGATCGCGACAAATAAACACATTCCCGCGAGGTCGTTCACGCACTGGATAAGTACATGTATTAAATTAGGAAGCCAGTAGAATCAATAACGGTAAAATTAATATTCCGATAATATGAGCACAAGTATAAAAATAAAAATTTTCAAGACATTTTCAAAGCTATATGGAGCGTAACTCTCTCGTAATGCCGAGCACTGATGGGTGCAAGAAGATCTCAGTTTCTACCTTTCACCATCATTCAGTTTAGTCTCGTGTTATCAGATCGCGATCAGACTTACCTTAACATCATTCTTGGGATTTCGGGTTACTTTAACCTCGGTCGTTCCCGATGTAGAGTAGAGCCGTTAATTACATCCAAGATTCACTTACGGCATTAATCCACAATCTAAGCACATGTGTTTCTTTTTCCTATTCGGATCTTCCACTTAGCGCCTTTCGCGCTGTTTCTCTTGATCTCTTTTCTGCAAGGCGCTGCTTTAAGTCTTCGTGGGTGAGCAGATGCATGTGAGGGTTTGGAGGCGCAGGCTGCTCGTACCTCCGGCACTCAGGGCGCTGTGTCGCCTCATACCCCGCTGCTGTGAAAGTATGTAGTTTGAGGCGCCGCACAGCATAAACGCGGTGAGAGTGGCTCACACAGCGTATGCAAAGGGGCAGAAATAGGGAGAGGGATGGGGAGGGGGGGCTGACGTCACCGCCCGGGATCAACTCGCTCCCTGGGATCCACTCCCCCGACCAGCTAAGGAATCTGTCATGCGAGAGATCGAACGGCGACTTAAACGCAACTCCGGGTATCGACTGTAAATCGGGAGGGGGGTCCTGCAATTGTTGCAAAATGCCTCGAATACTGTAGGCGAAATGTTACAACTGAAAGAAGCGCACTGAGACAAAAATATGCTAACTGATAAACACGCATCGCGTAGATTTAACAGGATGAGACATTAAGTGTAAAATGAAATCTAATGTATTTGTCATTTTATTTCTATCGGCCACCATATGATTCCTTAAATATCGTGTTTACTAATGAGCTCGGAAGTAAAAACGTCTATTTAATCGGCTAAATGAGCTGAAATTAACTCAATGGATCACTTGTTGAGGATGATGATTATTACGTATCTTTAATAGTAATAGTAATAATAATAGTAAGGATATTAATTAACCAGCGACTGCAGGACTTAAATGAGGAAGCGCCCTGGACGCAGAGAGGAGGCTGTATGTGTTAAAGAACTGGACAGAATTACGTGGAATCCTTGCACTGCATAATCTACCAAATATACCGCCGGAGGCACTTCCTTCTGTGCAAATAAAGAAGGAGTTTAATCCAACCTCCAAGTTAATCAGTTTTCTGTGAGATATTGCAAATCATTTTAAGCACAACTTCCGGCTTACATGTTTGATTTAATAACAAACAGTATGCGAAAACTGATAAGGAACGCTCTCAAACTTAAAATGAATAACAGAAAAATAAATCCCACGCTCTGCCAGAGAATACCCCCACCCTCCCCCCACATTAAAGTCACACTCTTCCACTGACTATCCTTATGCCATGATGACTTTCTCCAAACACCCAGCTACGGGTGACAACCTGGGTGGCGCGCCAGGCCTTCACGGGGCACATACATGTCCAGGATCATACAGGACAGGCCAAGGTGGGGGGCAAACCCCCAGCCTCAGGAGTACTGAACCGCCTACTTTACTCTACTTTGCATAATTTAAAGGTAGCACCTTCAATTATAAGGATTTTGTATAAGTGTGGAACAGAGTAGTAAATGCAGCTGTAAAAAAAAAGGCATTTTTTTTTACTGTTTTAATACTTTTAACGTCGCTGTTTTTGTTGTATTTACACGAAAACGTATTTTAACCTAACAAGCCTTTCATTCTACCTTAAAAAAACCCACTTCCAAGCGTCAGCTGGTTAAACGGATAAAATAGGACGTCATTTATGAAAACAAATAATGTGGTTTAAGATGATGTGTTTCATCTTCATGTGCTTTATTGTGTTGCGTAAATGCTGCTGTGAGATAGAAGGACATGGGGACTCATTCCTTTGAAAGGTAAATTAGCTGCAAAACGGGTGACGATAAGAACTTATTGAAGACGTTTCCTGGATCGCGGCGACGGACAAACTTCATGATGATGAAATGTGTCAGACTAGAGTAGCTGGAACAAGAAACCTGCCTGTTTCACCCATTCTCCTCAGTGACAACATCCATCGCAAACAGTAACCGATGAAAACCTTCCGGCTGAATGCGAAGCGCCTTGGAATTACGTTATTTGGGCAGAATTTCTAGACAATTTCATATCTGCTGAATCTGCTGCCGTCCCATCCTGGGTGCCCCCCGGCCTTGTGCCCAGTGCTGTCTGGGATACCCCCCCCCCCCCCTTCCCCAAGATAAGCAGCTGAAAGATTGATAATATAGCTGGAAGGTGGGCCGATAAGAGAGGGCTTGTTTTGGATCATAAAATCTGCAGAAATTAAAAAAGAATGAAAGACGACTGCTTTCCAAAAGCAGGGAAGCTCATACATTTAATATTCCCCTTTTAATTTCCCCTTTTGTGAACATCTAGGACGACGGCCAGAACGCGCAGCGCTTATCAATAACGGGGCTTGGATAACTGACAGCGACCTTCATCAGCATTCTGATGTCTCTGTTACGGGCTTTTACACAGTAGCATGTGCTGGATATCTGCTTTAGCTTCTGGGATGTTCTGGTCGTCCTTATCATTGCGAATGATCAAGCATTGTTGTTGTTTTTTTAGACACATATATGCAAAGACCCCTGCATAAAAATGTAAAAAAAGACTGTCAAAGCACTGTGATATATGACACAATTAAATGAAATCCTCTTTTTGTAATATGTGACTAGACTTTTCCCTGAAATATCACTTCCCGGTTCTGTCCAGCATCATGACTTCCAACGTGTCTTCAGTAAGGGTACGGGGTGTGTACGGGTGACATTGTAGACTGCTCCGACCTCTCGACGTCGTAATCAATGGCGACGTGTCGCGCCCAGACCGCCCCCCTGGGCCTGAGATTAAACGGACAAACGAGGGGGGGGGGGGGTGTCACTTTCACCATGTGGCCGCCTTCGGACGGCTAATGTCTGACGCTAACGGCTTCTGTCATCTGCTCCGCACTGTCCATTTTAACCACATCCCGGCTCTGAAAGGACGCCGCCGTCTCCCCTCTGCCTGACTCCACAACACGCACACCAGCCCATTTTCAAGAAATACGCTTCACGCCTTTCAGTTCCTACAATTCAATTTGGTAACACAATGGTATAATCAATAATGACATTTATCAAGTCTCATCAATCACAATTATTATTATTATCATCGAACTATAAATATTAAAATGTTTGCTGTGATTTCACTCACCTCTGAAACGTATTACAGGATTAGCAAGTTCCTGTTTGGACGTGCAATTACTCTAAATGAATAAAGTTTACTTTATCGCACAGAAATGGACTGACTGCTAGCTATGTTCATGGTTGGATTTATGACCACAACTTTTGTTTTACCTTCAAGTAGAAGTCTGGTTCATCACTGGGCATTTTAGTATTCCATTTCCCAGTTAGCGGTCTCATAATTTACTTTCAGCTGAGAAAAATACCAATAAAATTTAAGGGGGATTGCCTTCCTTGGCTGCGACACGCATGGGAATAATAAACAGATAGCTTATCAGGGGCCATAATGGGAATTACTTGTTGTAAAGTAATGAGAAGCATCAGAAAGCTGTTTCGAAATGACTTGGTATTTCAAATGCATTTCAAACAATTCGCCAGTGATGTCAGTCCTCCTCAAAGTTACTTATAAAGGGACTAGGCATTAATTGCAGGGACTGCAAACGATTAGCATGATGTCAGCTGACTTGGTATTGCTGTCTGCTTCAGAATTAGAGTAGCAGATTGTGTTCTGCTTTAAACATTTTATATGTATTTAAACCTTCATTTTAGCATATTAAACCATACATGCCGATTAAACTTATAAGTTTTAACTGAGTAAAACTACAACAAGCCATTTGCTTGTTGCAGTCATTCGCACCAGGAATTTAAATTCTAATCACCGCTTTCCTGGTAATCTCAGTTCTGCAGGCAATTAATTTATCCTTGAGCTATGCAGAAATTACCCGGCGACTGGACAGAATCCAGCTGCCAGATCACAGCGAAGCAAAACCTGGCGCGGGGAAAACCGAAGAAATGCTGTCTGCTGTTTATGTCAGAAAACAAACAAATAAACAACAAAAAAAAAAACAAAAACAGGCAACAGGTATTTTAATGGGAAAGGATGCTGAGGGACAGACCGTAGGGTGAGGCGGGCCACGGAGAAACGAAGGGGATTAGCTGAACTGTAGATAAATGGTATAAAGAGAAACTAAAAAACCACCTAAAATATGTATTAGCACAACAGATTCCACAACAGTCAGTGTCAGGCACGAAGCGGTCATCAAATTCCAGTGTATATGACTCTTCAGTGTATATGACTCTTCAGTGTATATGGCTCTTCAGTGTATATGACTCTTCAGTGTATATGACTCTTCAGTGTATATGACTCTTTAGTGTATATGGCTCTTCAGTGTATATGGCTCTTCAGTGTATATGACTCTTCAGTGTATATGACTCTTCTTCTAAAGCAAATGCTCCCAAAAGGGACGCAGCACCGATATTCTCAAGGTTGGTGTATTGTTGAATAAAGTCATCTGTCCATCTGATACAGCAATATCAAAACGGACTATTTCTCACTATCAGGAAATACCTTAACCGAAGTCAGATAATTTATTTGAATTTTATTTTTTTTTGTGTGGATTATTTTGCAGGTCAACAATTTTTACCTTCCCCCACCCATTTGTCAGGTCAGTTCTGGGGCCCATAATGGCTGTGCAGAGACACCTGCAGAAAAATTAATTGGGGGGGGCAAAAAATCCGAAAATCACAGCTCTAGGGCACGTGTTATACGTAAATGATCATCAAATCATTGATGACGTAAGTCATCAAATCCTGAGTAGAAGATGCAGTTCGCTGGGATCCGCTCTGGGTGGAGGTTTCTCTATGTTGATGCTGTATGCAAAAGCGATTCTAGGATTTCATAAGGTGCGGGGCGTAGGAGGGGTCATGAGTCACTCACATGATTGGTCAATGAAACATGCAATTGGAGAGTGACAGGGGAGGGGCACTCCAGGAGCCAATCAGCGTGCCCCATTGGCCCCGCCCATGTCCGTGCCCCCGACTGTACATTTCCTGCAGGTAGTTTTCTCAGTGACAAGATGTCCAGGCAAACCGTTAAGTGTATATATCTGTCCGATGATTGGCCTCCGGACCCAGTTCCCTGACAGGAGCTCCTGAGCAATGCCAGTCTGTGTCAGGGAGTGACTCCTCAAACGGATGGCTCAGGATTTAGGGAAACACAGCTTAACTTACGAGTAAATGTGTGCCTCAGCTGACTGGATTCCTCACTAGAGCTTCTGACTCCTGCGAGATGAAGGGCGGATCAACCCCGGCAGCCGACCGGAACCCGCTAGTTCAGCGGGACCAGGTCCGGGAGCTCGGCGCCCTAATTAGAAAACAACATCACGCAGGGGAAAAAGCGAACAACAGGGAGCTTTAAAAGAAGGAAAGAGGAAAAGACATGAAGCAACAGCAAAGGGGGGGGGGGGGAATGGAGGAACGGCCACTGCAAGATCCAGAGAATTGCTATCTGCTGCCACCTGTAGGTCACATCCCTGCCGCACTCCTGTGCGCTGCATGGCCTCCCACCACCCAGAGCCATTTGTCCATTTCATCAGGGTCACATTTCTCTCATTTCATGAAATCTGACAGCTGAAATCCCACATATTTCATTTTCTAGTGATTATCATGTAAATACCTGTGGTATTGAAGACAGACAGACAGACAGACAGACAGACAGACAGACAGACAGACAGACAGACAGATAGATAGATAGATAGATAGATA
>JAABNY020000050.1:3164191-3174651 GCA_015164015.2 Brevimyrus niger
AACAGAAGGGGGCAGGGTCGGTTGGCGCTCGCGGGGGGGGACGCGGCGGAGGGTGTGATCTGTCTTCTTTTTGCAAAAATGTTTGATAAACATTAAAAGAATTGAATATCAATCAAGGGGAAGGCTCCCGATTTCATATGCTGAGAAATCTTTAATTGCCGGCATTGCTTTGAAGAGACCTCCAGCATAAATAATCATTAAGCCCAAATAAGTACATTATTTTACCGTGGGGGTGGGAGAAATGAGGCTTTGAAGCCCAAGGTGGGCGGTATTTTTATTGCACAATCAATCGCTGCCTAGTTTAGCCCAATAGGAGCCAATAATGTAAACTTTGGGTAGTGGGTTAAAACCAATCATGGCCTGACAAACAGCCACATTTGCACCCATTACGGTTTTCAGATTCTCATTCTGTCCATTCCTTACTACAGAGGGCCATCTGGTGTTCTGCTCATAACCGTTTTGGTCGATAGCTGTAGCACAAACAAATAGCTAAGGCTTCCAGCTCAGTCCACAGTCGGACTTGTGGGGCAGACTGTGTCTACTTCGAGTGGGAATTACTGCTCGGGGGAGTTTAACTTGCGCAAAAGATGTTCTGAGGTCAGCATGAAAAATGATTGGCCGAGAGAGATAACCAATCAGATTGTAGAGGATGTGGGTCCATGTAGCTAGAGGAGGTGGGACCAAGACATCTAATTGTTCTACCCTCTGAACATTTTTGTGTAAGTAAAACTCTCATGAGCGGAATTCCTACAATGGCGAGCGAGCAGCTAAGCCCCTCCCAGAAGGGCGGGACCTCTTTCCTGCGTCATGTCAGTTGACGGCGTGGTAAACAGTCACTGGCTGGAAGGTGTTTGCATATAAACTGACCCCGCCATTGGTTTATCAGGCAAGCAGGCCAAGATTTTATAAACTGCCAAATATAAAAAACAACTCAGAACTAGATCTAACCTAAATAAACACTTGTTAAAAATGTATGGACAAGCAATATGGAACTATGATATATGATATATACTGCAGGGTTTTGTAAGAATATTCCTTTGATTCGGAAATACATGCGTCGGAGGATTACGTGCTCATATTTATAAGTGGTCGCCAGCAGTTATGGTTGCTCAGGGTATATTTAACTTTTTCTATTCTGTTCACGTAATGACATTTATTCGACTGAATGAACACAGCTTTTAAGCCAAACAGAGGTCAACTACTTTGTAATGACTTAAAGGTACATTTTCAGGTAATATTTCATCTGTTATATAATATTAAGATCAAACAGTGTGGTGAATCCAGAAGAATTGTATCACGGTAATTAATGCATAACGCTTTCACTTTTTCTTATGTTTTTGCTAATAATTTAATGAAATACATCTGAGATTTTCCTTATATGATTAAAAAGTCTATGTAATGCTATCTTAATTCTTAATTCATCTTAATTCTTTCCAGAAGCCTGAAAATGAGTGTTACAATTTGATCACAAACTTTACTGAAATCTGGAGGTGAATCTGAGAGAGCAGTGTGAGTGTAACCGGCCAATCAATGCAAGGCCAATTTCAGGGATCTTCCATTTCACGTCCTTTATGGAGCATGAGAATCCAAGAAAGCAATCGCGGAAAGAGACTATGCACAGAATCGGGGAAAGCAAAATGTGCCCGCACTACATTACTGTCGTCAAAATTCACTTACACATCTGTAGAAAAATAATTTTAAGACAACTAACTTAATTGCTGCTTTTGACTTAATCTGATCAGTAATATCAAGCACATTGACATTCACCAGGTTTAATTTGTAACAGAAGCCAGAAGCCTCCTTTGGAAATTACTTTAGTAATTAAAAATTTCATTCAAATTGAACACATTTAGAAGAGCCCCAGCACTTTAAATGTAACGAATTATTGTTCTGCCTGGATTTAATTCTTCATTACCTAAACTGCTTACATTTCTTCTTTTTAATTAAGTAATTACAAAGCTCCCAATTAAGCGATGTTGCACTCAGACAATTTGACATCTGGTTGCAGATTGAGCCAATAAAACCCCTCCGTTTTAGATGTGTAGAGGAGGTACCCTGGAAGGTTTTTTGTACATTTCTGTTCTTTATTCATTGACATGTTCTGTTTATATCTCTCTCTCTCTCTCTCTCTCTCTCTCACACACACACACACACACACACATACACACATACACAAGTTGGTCTTCCAATCCTAATGGGGACTGTCCATTCATTTCTATGAAAAAACCATAATCCCAATCATTACACCCTTAACCCCTACCCATCCCTAACCTTAACCATAAGTAACCAACCCAAATACAAGACTTTTGGCATTTTTACTTTTTTGATTGCATTTACAGATTCTTATAAAACTGAGGTTTATCCAAATGGGGACCTCGAAAGTTGTCCCCATACGTAGGGAAATTTTAAGTTTTACTACAAAAAAAAATGTGATCTATGCAACCCCCCACCCCCCCTCACACACACACACACACACACACACACAGCTATCAATATGATTTTTCCCCTAACCATTCCAGAGTATTTCTTTAATTAATTTTAACATAATTGCATGGATTGAATTGTTTCCATTATCTTATCAACAAAACATTAGGAATCTTCTTCTTAAGAAGTATACATCCGGAATGGTTAGATATCCTTTCTAATATGCTTGACGAGGCACAGAAAGCAATGTAAAAAGTGATATTTTACTTTTTGACACTTTTATAAGAGGATGTGAAGAAATCATTTCTGCCAGGGCTGTGGTGTGGACCCAATGCACGGTAATCCCTTTATATGAGCTGTTGAAGAAGACATCACAGACTTCATAATTATCACGGATGATTTAACTCATATGGTAATTATAGTATTTTAATAAATGGGAACATGGCAGTAAGTGACCTAAAAAATCTTCTGGTGGAACAAAGATAAGTGTAATTTTTCGGAAAAAGCCTCCTGTGATCTTTTATTCGTTGCCACCTCACTGCAGACGAAGGGTAAAACTTCAGACGGCCTGTCAAAACACATCAAAGTCATGCCCGAGTTTTAAATAGTCCTGCCATTTGGGAGAATCACTGGAGTAGTTACAGGTTAGCCTAAGTCAGCCGGGAACAATAATAAGACGGTCCGCGGGAGCTGCGAGTTCACTGCTAACACGCCGGTTATTGCGTGTGTGTGAAATAATGAGAGATGATGAGCCTCTGCATTCGATTTTTACGTGATTTACCGCCATTTTTCTTTTAAAGAAAGACGTTTAATATTGGGCTCGCTGTCGAGCTTACGGGCTGCGGTGCTCACTGCGCAGACCCACTCACTGCGCAGACCCACTCACTGCGCAGACCCACAGAACGCAGGATCTCGGTGCATTAAAATTGTCGCATTAGCTTATACGAGTTCACCCGTCTATACAGAATTGTTTGCTCCATGCTGCCTGATTTATTGGTTCAATTTGACGGCCCACCGTGGTAAATCCACCTTCTGCGTTACATGCATGCACGGACTGCATGCCCCCTCAGGTCATTAGCTAACCTTGCTGAAAATGACTAATCTGCAGGGCGCAAAAAGCCGCCACAGTTAAAAGTCATACCTTAAACAAAAGCCTGGCTTCTTACGTGGGAAAAACGTCGGTATTAAGGTCGCACTATATTTTCTGTCCCCTGTTTATTTATTTAATTATTCGTTTTGATTGAGGTCGAATGTATATGCAATTCATCGTAAACTATGCATGCGCAAATACCGTATGACAGGGTTCCTCTGAGACCCTCTGGCTATGCTAATTTTAACCCCCCCGCTGAGTGCTTATTACATTAGCCTTGATGGGGCATTGATTACATTCCACCCATGATTTGACACATCATGATATTGCTGTCAACCTTTGCGCGGCGTCCTTTCGAAACGCAAGTTTATGTCCAAAACAAAAAAAAAAAGGCTGCAGAAAAAAAAAAAAATCTAAATTCCACTTTAAATGTTTATCAGTCATTAGCTGATTATTCAAATTAATGATACCCTAGTGGGGACTCTCTGTGAACTCGATGAGAGCTCAGTGAATTTACATTTCGACTTTGAGTGGTCGGTTTTGATTTTTTGGAGTATTATACGCTGCACACATTCTAATTCGGCCCCATGGAGCCAAGCTTTACCTGTCAAATAAGTGCGTCTACAGCATGGGATTCTTTAAGGAAAATTGCGTAGGCAGGGTAACAGTAGATCAACATCAGTACCTTCATGTGCGTACTGTTTGGGCTGGCTATCTCAGGAGAAAGACTGTAATCCAAAATGTGCCAGCACTGAGGAAGTGCAATTTGTCACACAAAATCTTTTGTGTGTGTCATCAGAAAATACAAAATAAAGCTAGGAGTAGTCGTCTTATCAGACTAGTCATTGACATCTTACCAAATCATTTGTTTCAGATAGTGAGGAACCCGAGGCTTAGGGGAATCTCAGCTGTCTTTAACGCGCTCGTCGAAAAGCCCAACATCCCAGTCATGCGAACGCATCTTTTGCCGAACGGAGCCACAGTGCTAGATCCGTGGGAGAATTTACACGCAGCAGTTGTGCCATGGCTGCGATACGACGTCGCTGGTCCCAGGAGACTGACTGCAGCGATAACAAGCGAAGCCGATGCAAAAAGCCCTCGTTGGTCGGTGATGCACGATTTGCGCAGATGCATCCACTGCAAAACAGCTTGTTAGCTGCATTGGCACCTTTACTGTCTGAAGGAGCACTGCCAGGCGGCAATATCTATGTGTTAGATTGTCTTGCAGTGCAATTTGCGGTAAATACACATGGGACACATGTAACTATCAAGTGAAATTAATAGCGTGCCGGTCGCCCTGTGACCTTGTGGCTGCGTTAATGTATTTTGGAAGATGCTTGACTTCTTTCAGAAACCTCAAAGCATTAGCAAAGTCATTTTTGTCCCACTCCAGACAGTAAATTGCAATTGATTGCAAGAGACGCTCTATAAGCAATGGCCTGTTTATTATGTCGACCTGTTCATTAACATACACGGCCCGCTCTTCCAAACAGCCAATCACAGGGCTACAACTAAATACATGCAGCAGAAATGCGGCAGATACGGGCCGAGGTTCAGTTATTATTCAGCTAAGAGAGTTCCAGTAAGAATAGCTAATATTTCAAATCCGAGCGACTCTGAATGCGGCGGGATTGATCGGGCCGAACGTGACGGTTCTGACATTCTGAGATTTTCCCTACAAGCACTAATATATCAGCTCAGTCCAACAGAATAGCTTCTCCGAATCAATTAAGTCATCTACCCCTGATGTGGTTCTGGAGGCAAAAGTATGTCCTACCCAGTAAGAGCTGGGTAAATGTAATCGTATATAACTGAGGATGAGGTTTCATGACGACTGCTTGGCTACATAAACATGTTGTTTTGTAATCACGTCAATTTTGAGCAATCTGGGGTTGCCCCAGTACCGTAAATACTCCAAACAAGGTGGAAATGAAAGTATATCAGAGTTACGCCCGGCGAACAAAGTGGTGGTTCAGCTTTTGATGTGCCGTCATGTTCTGTAATAATCTCGTGCCCGACAAAAGTAATCAAGCAGTGGGAGGAAAACAGCTTTGAAGGGCCCATCTTCCGACTGGCACCCCAACCATGTAGAGATGATGTAATAATCAATGATGTACTTGCAACGTGCTTATAAATGTCTAATTATAGAGACACATACACATATCACACACACACAGCAAATGTACATCTCATCTCATATATATATATATATAAATATATTGTATACACACACACACACACACACACACACACACACACACACACACATATATAATTCTGATATTAATGCATGCTGTTCACATTCCAGGCAAAAGGTAAAACAAATGGATAAATCAGTGATCTTACTCAGGCAGAAGACGTGGACGTCAGAGGTGGAAGGGCCCCTGTCCTGAGACCTGCAAGAGACCTGCATTCAATTAGTCAGGCCTGCTTACAAGAAGGATGATCTCTAAAGAAAACATAGCAAGTGCTTGATTACATTCAATTACATTACATTCAATTTATTGTCATCATGCGGAGTACGAGTAAAATGCCAACGAAATCCAGTCTGAAGCATTAAACTTTTCTAGGATATTACTGTAAATGAAATGAAGACCAAAACCAGAAATTTCATAAAAATCATAAGTTATATTTCATATTTTAATTTCCTGGATGGGGAACACATTGGATTTGGGACCAGTCTGTGGCAACGGCATCGCAACAAACACTTATCTTGTTAACGTGATAACTCAAAAACTGTTTAACGGATGTTATTCAAACTTGGAACGTACATTATATGGGCAAGGATCTGGAACTGAGCAATGTTCAAGGCAAATCGTACAAAGACTGAAGCAGCACCAAGAGAAGGGGTTTACATTGTGACATGTCACATGCACTTGGGCTGAGAAGAAGTGTGTAAGGGGGTTAGAGATTGTAGAGGCTGGGGGGTGTGGGAGGAGTCAGGATTAGATGGGGGGGGTGTAGGAGTTATAGGACCATCCAGTTCAGACTCATCGCTGTTGTTCTGACATCATCTAGCAGAGTTTTACTTTTTTATGTGAATGTTTTAGGTAAACATTCCTACCTGTGGTCCAAATGTGAACAGTGATTTTCTTGACACGAAGGAAATGACTTTCAAAAAACAATCCAGATTAATACAAATGACTAAGGATTTCTCAAGGACCAACTCTTTACACTGATTTCCCCATAAATGAAGCCCGGAAAGCCAGTATACACAAGGCACCTACATCATAGTAAGTCTTTCTTATTGTCTTTTGAAAGCTCAGCAAATTTTCTTTCCCAGTAATATCACTTACAGCATCATCAGCATAACCAACAGAGAAGCACCATCCCATATGACATCCAGAACATCAGTCCTTGTCTGCGATTAATTTGGCCCTTAAAAGGTACATTAGTCTTCTTGAGCGCATTTGAACTGGAGACATTTTTTTTTTTACAGACTTTCTGTATCTTAAATATGAAGATAAAGTATCTCAGGTAATTAAAATAATAATTCCACCATATGTGTTGATGCCCAATAGGTGTCTAAAAGTATTATAGTTAAAGAATAGTTTTATCTTATCCAGTGCTTACTGCAGCATGCCTTCAAATGGAGATTCCTCGTTCACAAACAAATCGCATTCTTCTCTAGGAATAATGCTAATGAACACAGTTATTACAGCCAAGTCAGATTAGAAGCTTACAAACATATTCCTATACATACACACAATATATTTCATTACATAATAATATTCACCCACTGGCCACTTTATTAGATACACCTTGCTAGTATCGGGTCGAATCCCCATCTGCCTTAATTCTTTGTAGCATAAGATAACCGGCGGTGTGTTGGCACCCACCCCGGTTGGTTCCTGCCTGCACCCATTGTTCCCGGGTTAGGCTACGGTCCCCCTGCGACCCCAGTTTGGATTAAGTGGTTATGATAATGGTTGGATGGACAGATAAGATTCAACGCCGTGAATCTACATTCCGCTGAGACCTTGCTCCACGTTGATATGATGGAATCATAGGGTTGCGGTCGTTTGTCGACTGCATCTTCAAGATGCACATCTCCCTCTTCACCACCATCCCATAGGCGCTCGATTGGATTGAGATCCGCTGACTGCGGGGGCCATTTGAGTGCAGCGAACTCATTGTCACGTTCAAGAGACCAGAGATGACATGAACCTTGTGACACGGTGTGTGACCCTACTGGGTACACTGTGGTCATAAAGGGACGGATATGATCGGCAACAATACTCAGCTATTCCCGCTACTCAGCTCCCAGTGCACCTGTACCCGGCATTCTGCGTATCTGATTGGCTGGGAGCTGGGAGGGAGCTCCGAGGATTTTGAAGGTTGGGAAACGATGATTTAAACGATGCTCAATGGGGCAAAAAAGTGGCAAGAAAATATCCCCCACTCCATTACTCTGCCAGCAGCGGTCCCATACGGCAGGATGGATACACGCTTGCATGTCGTTTGCGCCTAGTTCTGACCTCACCATCTGAACGCCCCAACAGAAATTGAGAGACATCTGAGCAGGTGACATTTTTCCAGTCTTCCATTGTCCAATTTGTGTTAGCCTGCACCTACTGTAGCCTCCGTTTCCTGTGTTGTGGCACCCGGTGTGGAGTTCTGCTGCTGGACCCCCCCTGCTTGAAGGTTCAGAGAGGCTCTCCAGCCTATACCTGCTTGTAATGAGTCGGTATTTGAGTTACTGCTGCCTTTATATCAGCTTGAACTAGTCTGGCCATTCTTCTCTGACCTCTGGCATCAGCAAGGCATTTTCACCCAGAGAACCACCTCTCACTGGATGATTTTTTTTCTTTCTTTTTCGACCTATTTTCCGTAAACCTTACAGATGGTTTTATGTGAAAATCCCAGTAGATCAGCAGTTTCTGAAATACTCATACTGGCCTGTCTGGCACCAACAGCCTTTCTACGTTCCAGGTCACTTAAATCTCCTTTCTCCCCCATTGTGGTGGATGATGTGAACATTAACCGAAGATCATGACCTGTATTTCCTGTATTTTTACATCGTGCTGCATACATCTGATTGGCTAATTAGATATTTGCCTGACTGTACCTAATAAAGTGGCCAGTGTGTGTACATACCTCATTCTCAGTGTGTCACCTTAGGAACTCCTGTGGTCTATGTCCTAATGAATGTCTTAATTAATGAGTATAATCAGCGTGTTTGAAAGGGTTAGATTTTGCATATATTAAAACTCACAGAGAGTATGTATTTAAAAAAAAAAAAAAAGTTGTTCACCTGTGGACCTGAACCAGTAATCAAAAGATCAACATTCATTAAGGTTATTCCAGGAACTGGGTTTGTGAAATAAAACATGGATAGTGATATAAGGAACGAGGGAATAACAGAGTGATCTACATCACCAATATCAGGTAGAAACTGCTGGATACTAACAGGAGTTTATTTATTCACTAAACCTTCATTTTTTAGAAGTTTAGTGGGAGTTTAGGGAGTGTAGAAAAGACCTTAGACAGATAAGGGAAACGCAGATGCTTCTGCATATTAGCAGGACATAATGACTGCAAGGTTGTAACAGAACCTTTGCACAGCCTACCAGTTCAGAGCTGAGAAACCAGGCACCACGCTGAGACTATGCTGTAAAGAGAGTGAAGGCAGACCTCCGTAATGAGTCTGTGAAGGTCCGGGGGCAGACTCGCGAATTCCTCCGATGAGCCTGTGCTCGTTATGAACGCAGGGCACAGATCCAGATACTGGAGCAGAAGGCCTGAACTGCAATCCCGGCAAATCCCCTTAAGGAGCACTTCCTCTACATGACTTCATGTTGGCTTTGGGTGTTTATTCCACAATACTGTCAACAGGTCTGCGTACACGGCACTTTAAGGGGCCTGGGCCAAAGCGAACCAGCTGAAAAGCACAGCGACGGTGACCGTTCCCGGAGTAATTAGGCGAGATCCAAATCCAGGGGCACCACCAGGTATCTCAATCCCTTGCATAGGATCAGCAAGGTTTAGATACAGATTCAGCCAAATGACGTCAAATATGTCATAGTTCAAGAAATCCTACCTCAGTTTCATTGTTCTTTTTCAACATATACCCTCAGGAACTCTGCACTTCACTAGTAAAAGCCTATCTTGTACCTTCCAATCTCCATAAACAATAATAAAGAAATAAGATTACAGAACCATAACGTGTAAAAACATTCATGCTACAGCATGTTCCTTAATCCATCGGCTTCTAAATAGGCCTTTAAAATGGTGATATATGAAAATGCTACTGCCCAGGGGCGCCTTTTTAATTTGGGAGGAAGAATATTACATTTCACATAGCATAACCATGAAGGAAAGCACTGTGGGGGGCATTTGGCAGTGGGGGGGGTGTCTGCAGGGGCGGCACTGCTGCCTCACACCTCCGGGGCCGAGGGTTCGAACCCCATCCATACCGTGTTTGGTGTTTGCATGCTGTTTCTCTCCAGGCTTCCTCCCACAGTCCAAAGACTTGCTGTTAGCTTACCTGGCATGTTAGCTTACCTGGCATGCCTGCAAAGGACTGGCATCCTGTCCATTTCCAATCCCATCCAGCACATACCCAGTTCCATCCAGCGCGTATCCAATCCCATCCAGAGTGTACGCAATCCCGCCCAGCGCATACCCCATCCTGTTCAGCGCGTACTCAATCCCATCCAGGGCGTATCCAATCCCGTCCAGCGCGTACCCTGTCCTATCCCGTCCAGCACAAACCCAATTCCATCCAGCGCGTACCTAATACCATCCAGAGTGTACGCAAACCCGCCCAGCGCATACCCCATCCTGTTCAGCGTGTACCCAATCCTGTCCAAGGCATACCCAATCCCGCCCAGCGCATACCCCATCCTGTTCAGCGTGTACCCAATCCCGTCCAAGGCATACCCAATCCCGCCCAGCGCATACCCCATCCTGTTCAGCGTGTACCCAATCCCGTCCAAGGCATACC
>JAABNY020000050.1:3215195-3232623 GCA_015164015.2 Brevimyrus niger
GAGGGGTTGAGTGTCATGGGAGCCTGATCAAAGTAATTCTGTCCAGGGCTCTCGGATTATGTGTGGCGGGCCTGTCTGTCGTAGGGAATAACTGGGTCGTGTGCATTTTTGCAGTTTTGTAGCAAGTATATTTTTATCAGGGGATTTAATATATGCATATATACTGCAACCTATATATTTTACCTATTCATTAATTCAGCTGGGAAGCTCATTGATGTGGATTCAGGTTAAATATCTCGCTCGAGGGTACAAAGCAGCATCTTGGCCAGCCTGGATGGGTCTGGCACCTCTGCTGTTGTAATCTTTGTCCCACAGTCATAATCCCTGCCGCTTACGCGCTGGAGCACAGCGATCGCGCAACCCAGCATCCCGCCATAAACACCGGACGTGCTCCGAGTTCCCCAGCCCCCGCTGGGCCGTGTGGGCTCCTGGACAAAAGCACACCTTCATTACGTAGCGGGTGGCTAAGCGCACGAACATGTAACCAGAACGCGGGCCAATCCGGATCTCCCGAGCAAACACAATGCGAGCCGCTCGCTACTAGCCGACCCGCTAACATCTGGCACTGCGCGAATGAGCTTCCGCCTCAGCCCAGGAAAGAACAACGGCCATCGATTTTTTTGTGTGTCTGTAGCAGGTCACACTGAGATCTTGTAATGGGATAAGCCGTAGGGACACTTATCTCAGTGGGGTAACCTTCCTCTATTTCCTCTATCCTCGGTGGGCCCTAGTCTATTAATTATAAAGGAAGGATCAAGGCTAATTTGGATGTTTTAAAAGTAGAAACGAAAGACATCATCGTTCCCTCACTGCGAACATGAAAATCCTGATGTTTTTTTTTCCAGCTAAATGTTACATTTTTATGCATACAAACCTAAAAGGTAGCGGTGCGTACTCGGCTCTCCGTCCGAGGGAGACGGCAGGGAACAGCAAGAGGCTCAGCGAAATCAATCCGCACTAATTCTGCATTTCATTAAAACGCTCCCTTTGGTTCCGAAACCGTCCCCAGCGCCAGCTGCTGTTGTAATTACAATCCTCCCGTTCTTTTTCTTTCCAGTTTGATATTACCATTAGTTTTAACTTTCCGATTGATCTTTTTTTTATTGAATCGACTTGCACAAACCCGACTAAGACACAATCATATAATAATTCTTTAAGAAAAAGAAAAATAAGTCTTTAAGGGAAATATCGACTGAATACCAGAAGGTTTTTTTCCTTATGACGTTACAAGCGTAATACACACGTGAGCTTGTGTAAAGGGTGCACTGTCGTAATTGTATTTAATTGGAAGGGGATTAATTTGATAAAGCGAAATACCATAGATTAGCAGGTTCTCAGTTCCGTAGGAATACTCTATCGGAACAGTTCTTGTACAGGACTTGGTCTCGATGCATCAGCTGGATGGATGTGTGTGTGTGTGTGTGTGTGTGAAGATGGGTGACAAACAGAAATAAGACTGTTAAAGTCAGTTTGGGAAGCTGCAAATTAACACTCATCGCATTCGCCACAGCCGCAGAGATGCATGCAGCCGTGTTCTAATTTTATGCCTGATTTTGCTTGCAGGAACATGTAAGTTTCTGACCCCTGCTTGAAGTGCCCCTCCTTCATTAACGAATACAGATGCTGAGTGGTGTGACAGAAGTCACATGGTGCGAAGGGCAGGGATTATTAAATTACAGTCATAAATAGCTGATGATTCATGCGTCTGAGGAAGGGACAGCCCGGATCGGAGTTTGTTTGGAGACCGCGTGCTAAGGATCTCCTCCAGCTTCTCCGCATCTCTCCCACCGTCCAGAAGCACCCAGTTAGGCAGACTGGTATGTCTACGGTACCCCAGAGCGTGTGCCGTGTGACGCACCGGCTTCCGGTCCAGCAGGAGTTTTCCGTTGTCGGGGATCTGATCCAGGTACGCCAGGACCGAAATGGGCGGCTTGGGAAGAAAAGGTGGCTGGATCTAAGCCCAATGTTACACCAATTCCTATCTTTCATTTGCATTGCATACATTAAGAGAGGAGTACATATGCTTATACAGTGTGGAGTTTTATCCCGTCGGGTAGTGAGACGTTGGTTTCCAACGCGGGGTTCAGCGAGCTCAGCCTTTGTGCCTGTGATCGGAAAGTCGCCGGTTTGAGATCGTAGGAGTTTTACTTGCACAAAATGTTCTAAGGACAGAACGAAAAATGATTGGTCCCGAGAGATAACCAATCAGATTGCATAAGAGGTGGGTCAGAGCAAGTAGAGGAGGCGGGGCATACCAATGAGATGTCTTGGCCCCACCTCCTGAACTTGCTTGGGCTCACCTCCTCTACAACCTGATTGGTTATCTCCCTGAACCAATTCTTTTTTTTTGTTCTGCCCTCAGAACATCTTTATGTAAGTGAAACTCCCATGAGGAGTTTGAGCCGGGCTTTGTCAGAGCAGCTACACGCCTGGGGGCTCCTGAGTAAGGCCCTAAACACCCAGCTCCTTGGGCATTGCTGCCCTTCGCTTCCAAGCTCGCTCTCACCTACGTGTCTGCCTGTGTGTCACGGAGAGCAAGGATGGGTAGGCGAGAAGAGAATTTACCCACAGGGATCAATAAAGTGTCATTATTTCATCATTACAATGCCACAGTATGAACATATCTGGTACAGATGCCTGAATACAACCTCCAATTATGGCCCATAAGAAAGTCAAAACTTAGTGCTGATACCACCAGTTCTGCATAAAAAATCCTGCTGAGGTGCCTTTCGCACTCAAGTTTGACTTTCCATGGGACCGCAAGCTATATTTGGTGGTAAAAACTTAAAGTTTTCCCTTTCGAATTGCAATAGCTATGGCTTTGCCCGCCGACGTCTGTCCTTATATGGAGAACTCCTGCACACATTTAACGTGTGCTGACAAATATGCGCTTTGTTTACAAACTCGTAGGCGCCAACCGCAGAATAAACGATTAGCTACGTTTCTGCAAGCCGGCGCCTCGATCGCAGTTCTGGCTCGGCTTCAATACTGAACGGAATATCCCACACGAAAGTGGACACCAGTGAACAGAGAAACTGTGATGAATTACCCAGGAGCACATCAAATTTCGCTGATTACCCGCCATTCCGTTATTACTCAATAAATGGCAGTATTTCTCACGTAAATATGTCACCTGCCAAGACTTGTTTCATTTAGTCACCAAAACAAATATCGAATTCAACGAAGAAAGTTATTGGTGTGGGAATTTCGTCCCTGTCCTCATAGGTAAAATGGAAAAAAAAAAAAACGTAGTGTGAGAAAGATTATTTTGTACATAATCATGGGTTTTCTTTCTTTCTATCCAGTCGATTATCATTACTTCACCTGATGAAATGTTTTTACCGTGAAAGACCCCAACTGGCATTTGAATGCAGTATTTATAGGATATATAAAACGAAAAATGCAAAAACCATGATCCCAGCAATAAGACTTGAACACTGAAGCAAACGTGGTACCACAAGTATGCCAATATGCTATACAAAATAAAGAAAACACGCCATCGGTTCATTAATTTAGTCCTATCTTATTGGATAAAAAGCTGTTTCGATATTTAGCAATTGTTTAAAAATGTATTTCCTTCGCTGCTGTTTATTGGTGTTTAATTAATGATTCCTGATGGACTGATGTACTGATTCCATCCATCCATCCTGCCACTAATCTTGGGTCGGGTCGTAGGGGCAGCAGTCTACCCAGGGATGCCCAGACCCCCCCTCTCCCCAGCCACCTCCTCCAGCTCCTCTGAGGGAATACCAAGGCGTTCCCAGGCCAGCCCAGAGATATAATCTCCCCAGCGTATCCTGGTTCTGCCCCGAGGTCTCCTCCCGGCCGGACATGCCCGAAACACCTCCCGAGGGAGCCGTCCAGAGGGCATCCAAGATAGACGCCTGAACCACCTCCATGTGGAGGAGTGCCAACTCCATTTTGAGCTCCCGAGGACCTTCTTCACTCCCTACCCCCTTTATTTATCTACTATGGCCTTAAATGTTTGGTGAGCTCTACTTTGCTCCACTACCACCTCACTTTAAGTGGCGAGTGACATCACCCTGCCTCTGAGACGTCCCCCAGCGCTCTGTACGCGGCCGCCAAGCCCGTCCCGCATGCCTGCAGCTAGGGGTCCTCGCGGAGCCACACTATTCGGGGTAGGAAAGGACAGGCCGTCTCTGGCAGGCTCCAACAGGGACCAGCTCTAACGGAAGTGTCCCACGTGAGTCCAGTAAAAAGCACCGGTAAGAAGCTAAGCTTACTCTCTGCTAAGCGAGCTACTTTTCACTGGGTTTTGTTTTTCAAAGAGCGTAGCGTCTATGCCTGGAGGCGAAGGGGCAGAAGGCCGGGGAGACCCCAGACAGGAGGAGGGTCCAGCGGAGGAGGACAGTGACACAGCACAGAACCTTTAAGCACCATATACCGCAATGCGGGCTAAAAAATTATTTGAAGAAATAAATGCAGAATTTAATGGTATTTAAACCCCATTTAACAGACAGGGAAAATGGGCAATTAATCTGCGTCAAAAAAGAAGACCATTCAAGTCACGAGTCTTATTTCAGGTTTTAAAGAAACGTCTGGTTCGGGAAATCGTGATCGAGAACTCAAAAGACTTTTGCTTCATGACGGGAAAAGGAAAGGAGGCAGGAAGAGGGGAAAATATTTAGGAGAACAAAGCCCACTCAATTACTTTGCAACTCCATCGTTTACAACAAACAGCATGTATGCTAAACAATCTCACAGCATCACGTTTATCACTGATATAAATTTTGTTTCATTTCTAGGTTATCCCGAACATTCACTGATGTATCTTTAAGGATATCATAAGAGGATATTACTGACTTCACAACTGAGCTTACTTTAATACCCATAAATTTCAAACCTGAGTATAAGTATGTGCTTTGATTATATGAGGCTATATTGTATTCAAGGATTGTCCATCCTTGGATGGTTGTGGAGATGTGATTTTATCGCTTGACACAATGACTCGGAGAAGTCACCCCTGATCCTTAAAGGCAACGTGGGACAGAAAAGGCTGGATTCTCCGCAACTCAACTGATATTGACTTGCTTAGCTCACAGACCACTTAAATCTGGGAAGTCACTGTAGACCCAATTACTATGTTGCCCAGTTCTATTTTGGTGTGCGTCTGGAGAGTTTAAGCATGTGATTTGGTTTTCCACAGCGGTGCCTTTTGTGTAACGTGAGCACAGTGACGCAAAGGTATTCCTTAAAATCTATATTAAGTTTCAAGAGTGATGATACCAGACCCTGTTGGAATGTATGTTGCTTACTTGGCAATGATTACCGAGAAGAGCTAAATGTTTAGAAGTATTGACTGAAATGTTGACTAAGACGACCCAGTCTAGAGTGAATTACTTGCTCGATACTTTGAATGGTTTCCAAATGGTCAACAAACAACAAGAGCAAACTACATCCACAGAATCACCAAGCTACGGCCTAATTTTTAATTGAATTTAATGCTAATTTCCTTTAATGTATCCACGCGACGACAAGACGAAACGTGGACCTTATGCACTAATGCACTTTTATTTTGCAAACAATTTTTGCCAAATTATTTAAATGTATGATAATATTAATAGTACAGTGCCACAGATATGGAGGATTCTGGACAAAGTACAACAATCGGACAATGGTTCATTGACGACGGTCCCTGCCAAGACTCCTTGCCAAGAACGGCACCCCATATTGAGGCAATGACTCGTATTGTTGCAGCATTATGTTCCAACGCTGTCGATGCTTCAGAACAGAATTCGGCTGAGAGAGACGAACGAAAACCGAGGGAGAGATGGTCGGGTTAGCAGCCTGGGATGTTTCTATTTTAATTCCTCTCATCTGCTCATTCTGGGCTCCGGCCTAAGAGCACAGTGACAGGAATCCGCGCTTCTTCTGAGAGCATCTGGTGTCACCCCCAGGTAAAAGGGAGGCCCATCAATTAATCAGCATGAAGCAGCCACTAATAAGACTGCAAACCCCTCCACTGGTCCAAGAGCCAGTGGCAAAATAACCAAGACACCATCTAGTTGTCCATCTCCAGTTTTAGCCCTGTGCTAATCGCTAACTCAATAATGTGTCGCAGCGAATGACTGAATTACTACCAGTTTTAAAACAAAACGATTGGTTTTAAAACAAAGGACGGTTGATGTGTGTGTAGCCGTTTATAGATCACGTTGTGGGGATGAGATGTCCCCACAATGTAATAAAAACCTGACGGTATTTCGCTTGTGGAGATTTCATTTCATTAAAAAAAAAAAAACATGAATACAACCAGAAAACTATAAATGCCAAAAGTCTTGTATTTTCTTTGGTTGCTTGTGGTTAAGAATAGGGCTGGGTAGGGGTTAAGAATGTCATTGTTGGGATTAGAGCTTTTCCCACAGAAATGAATGGAGAGTTCCCACAAAGACAAAATTCCAAACCTGTGTGTGTGTGTCTGTACAGAGAGAGAGACAGAGACAGAGAGAGAGAGGAGAGAGAATGACAGAGACCCTAATTTGTATCGTATGAACAACAAATGTATCCTTATTTTTTAAGCATGAATTCATAAAAGCAGTTGCAGTATTAATTCTCTATCGCGATAAATCGCCAGCCATGTAAGTTATATCTAATGCTATACATAATGTCTCATCAATACTTCTGACTCAATCCCTGCATTTAAATAAAGAAAAACAATAAAAATGGAAATATTTGAAATATATGGGAATAGTTTAAAGATAATTAGGCTACTGATGCATGACCCCAGTTTGCAGAACTGACATGATGCACTACAAAAGGCTCGGTATTCTAAGCGCAAAACTCTTTTGTGGTTAAGCATTTCAGTAATTATTCTGGTGTATGTGCTATAAATAGGCAGTGAGTTTTATTTCTGAGATGTCTGGTTGGAAAATAATCCTACCCGTCAACTTGCATCTACAGTGGCAGACATTAAAACAATCCCTTAAATTATGCCTCAGCTGAATAGTGACTTCTATATAAAAAAAATAAATAAATAAAATCGCTGTCATCAAATTTCTAGAAAAAGTAGAAGGAATGCGTTTGGAAAAAAAAAAAAGCTGCTCAAGCTGAGTTTGCCTGTGTGACCTGGGGATGAGCTGATTCACTGCTGTGGAAAAAAACAACAAACACCTAATGAATTTTACCGAAAGTAAGAGAAGCGATTCATCAAGATCACAAGACAACGTGTCCTGCTAGTGGAAATAATTGCTGTAGAAGTCACGTAACAATTACTTGACTTCTTCACCCAATAAACAAAACATAGAATGCATATGCAATTTTAAATACCCCATTTATTCTACTTATTGCAATTGTGGGCAATTATTACTCTTGGTGCTATGGAAGGAAGCGTTTGTATGAATCTGCTAAACAAGGGATCATCCTTCTCCTAAAATATCCTGGGCTGCATTCCCTCGGTCTGGCGACGTCTGCGTTTCGCAAAGTTGCGAACGAGCGCAGCATTTCGAAGGGAAGAATGGAAAAAGACCGAACTGCCCCGAGTAATGTCTCTGAGGGCCTTATTGTCATGCCTGCGTGTGGGGATTGAATGACAGAACGGAAGCCGGAAGACACCTGAAAAGATCCTCGCCGTATGCCGGAACGGCGTGATGAACGCGCTGCTCTCACAGGGCCAGAAAGCATCTCCAGCTCGTTGTGTGGAGAACTGAGTCATCCTCAGACAAACCTAGATAACAGCCATCTGGCCCAGGCCACAAGGGAACATCAGCCACGCTTCCCCCGGTAGCACCCATGACTCCAATCCCAGAATGCAATGCAGAAGACAGGGCTGTGTTGACCAGAGAGTAAGACGTGGCAGCAGGAGCGACGCGTAATTTCCTTCATATTCAGGATTTAGCAAACCGAGATCTTTAGCGATCTAATGATCCAACGAAGCCCTGTCAAAGACACTCTGTGGAAACATTTGCCTCCTGGGAAATTATACCTCTTTATCCTTTCAGATGAATTCTGCAGACCATAATCGGAGGTCTAACCAGAGTTAATTTCTACAGTAAGGCATTGTAAGGAAGAACTTCCATATTTTATGGAGTATCTTCTGCCATGCTCAAAATCATTCTCGAAATGACTCATAAACATTAGTTTGCCATTCGCACATGTACGGAGGGTTACTGTCATTTGTAGTCTGTAATTTTTTTTGCCTATCATGTATTTGAATATCTGTGAATGAATGGTATTCAAAAGATGCAGCAAAACAGAACATCGAAGGCAGTTTTAAACCTTCAGCAAGAGCGGGAAGAATAGTAAGAGTAGCATTTAAGCTTATTTTGATGTTTTACATTCTTGGACTCGACACATTTTGCAGACGTACTCTGGCAGGAAGCCTGACAGCTTTTACTTTTGAGCAAGGCTCAGTGAATGTCCATCTGCCTCTTTTCCCTGGGGAACTTATTATTCTTTGCTATCCAGGAGTTTTTCCTGCGAGCAGCTAATTACAGCCTGCTTCTGTACACCCAAGTTCCCAGCATCCTCGCTGGCGAAACTACTTGCAAAACGCAAAGACCTCCTCCTCGCCGTGTACACAGGCTCCCCGACACTATGACATCATCACACTGCTAAACTAAACGAGATGGACAAAAAGCCGGATATGTGCTTTTTGCGCCGCTGTGCCGAGTTCTGTAGACCTTGATCTCGAAAGTCGGCCGCGACGTAAACAGTCCTGCCTTCTCCTTAATTGGCTGAACCCCTCAACAGCACACTTCCCATCATGAGATATCTCTTAAAATCACGACTTTATAGGAGAGACAGCAATTAGGAAAAAAGGGTCAGCTTTAATTAAAATACGTGGTTGTTGATATCATAATTCACAAAGTACACATGAGTTAATCTAATCTTAATCTAATCTAATCTAATCAAACCTTTTAAAACCTATTCCAACAATTACTGTTTTTCTCCACGGAGATCCTTAATGTCAACAACACTATTTACAATATGTTTAACAGAATTATTTTTGTTCGTGGCAAATAAATAAGTTAGGCGAGCGTTCAGCGCCAAAGGAAGAGCACTGACGGCAGCTGTCTGTCAGCCAGCCGCTAAGGCGTCACATTTACGGCACACAGGCACAGGCGTCAACACTCTCGGCGATCCTTTGAACAATCTAGGCCGCTTGCCTCTCATTTACATCCAGATTTTTCGGTTAAAGCACAGAGCAGAAGAATGCTACCCGAAATAGACGACGTGCGGCTGACTTTCACGTCTGGGAATACGCAGGGAGGGCCTCTAAGCGGCCCCCACCCAACGCGATCTAACAACAAATGCCGCTGTCTGCTCCCTCAGCTCTGTCAGGTTCATTAGACTTAAAGTGAACGAACCCTGCTGAAAAAACCCCAACATAGAGCAGCATAGCTGGTTACCAGCGTGACCAGCATAACGCAAGCTGGTTATACAGCATATGTTGTGTTTTGCTGCTGGTGGACCAGTATAATTAATGAAATATTGCTGGTTGAGCATCTGCATGTGCAGGCAGACCAGCACGGCTATGCTGGCCCACCAGCTACACCAGCACCAAAGCAGCACTAACCAGCAACAAACCAGCATTATCCAGCATAGACCAGCATGGAAATCATGCAGTTTTCTTTTCAACAGGGAAAATTGGCGTTTCACATGGTAAATTGCAGAAAGTCTCTTACCTTTCAAATGTTAGACAAAATCAGCTGGAAAGAAAAAGAGGAAATAAATGTTAGTACATTGGGAATTATGAAGTAAACGCAAGAACTACAGGTAAACATATCGCAGCTAACGTTGTAATGTGCACCCTCTGTCAACACCAGAGGTACACGTCTAGTCAGAGGGAAAAGAATTGAGTTAAAAGTTAGCTATCATGTTGGATTTATTGAAATGTTTCGACATGAATTTCTGCAGGGAAATGTGAGCCCTGATATTGTTCATGCCACTGCAATCTTCTCAGGGTGCAAACAACAGGAAATAGTCCAACGAAATTTGGGTCTGCACGACTCCTCTGTCCCCATAATTGGCGGTTGCAAAGGGGCGAAAAAATTCTGCTAGACTTCCAGAAACAAGCTGGGGAATTTTAGAAATATTGAACTCCATGGAACAGCGCGAGCTGTCAGATACGACAAAGAAAGCAAACTGTATGAACAGAATAATAGAACACAGGATATGAGTTATAAGCAATGTGTTTTGATGCAGATGCTTATTTTGGGTTGCTTTTACATAAACAGAATTACTCACAAGCACTTGGTTGCACAATGATAGCACTAATGACTGAATTTAAGTTCCCTGTTATAGGCTAGTGGGCAATTTTGCTCACTTCCACTTTAATTCCAATATATTCTCGCTAATTCCCATATAATCCCGTTAATTCCCATGGAAAGTTTCCAACTTCGAAAATTCCCAGAATTTTGCCAGCCTCTGAAACGCGGTTACGTCCCTCCCATTATTTATTCGCTTTTTATCCTTGCTGAGACTTAGCCCCCGATCCCTCTCTGTGGACTCGGGCGCTCCATTTACCCAGGAACACAAAGGGAACAAGACTTAACTTTCGGGAGCAGCGGCGCTGTGGGAGCGCCATAGACCTTACAGAGACATATTACTGAGCCAGTACATTGCTGAAGCTTCGTGATTTATTGCAGGTGACGTCTTCGTTTCTGCATCCATCTGCAATTCCCTGTAAACTTGCGAACACGTACCAGATATTCTCCCCAGAAGTGTACTATTTATAAAATACAGGTATACTGAATAAGGGAGTCGCTTGACAGCTAATTAGAGCAAGCATCATAGTACATATTTCAGTTATCACCATGCCAACTGTCCACCGCTAACTACGGATAAAGGGGGTGTGTGGGGGGGTGCACGCTAGCAATATGTTGCTTTATTTTATCGATTCCCCAAAGTCACGAAGACACATTTCTTAGAGCTGGAATTAAACTCGGGGGAGAAGGCTTTCTACCGAACAGCTGGTGTCCTTTTGGAGTTAAACAGAGAGAAGTCGGCTGGACTTGGGGCGTGATGTCTTCCTTGTGTTAAAGTAAAACATAAAAGGAAAATAAATTATTTTTAGAACTGTATAAGTGGAAAGGTGATTAGCAGTAAGAAAGCGCCGAGAAGCAGCAATCAGCACTATTTTATGACATTTTTTAAAATTATACTCTCTGAGTTACCAAATGGAATTTCATTTTTAGTTTAAAACGAGGCAGGTTGAGGTATTTTACTTGCAGGCAGCGAGTTATGGCAGGATGTACATGCACAGTGTCTGTGGTTTTTAGTTTTTCGGCTGTAGGAGTTCGTGTCCAGTCGGAGTTACGCGACTGACAGGCTGCTGAGGAAAGTGCACAGTAATGCAGGGGCGCCCTGGATGGCCAAACGCCCAGGATCTTCGAGAGGGGGCGAAGATCCTTAGCAAGCGGGGGGGGACGAGCAAAGATGCTGAAAACGACACAGGAGGCCACGAGATTTCAAAAACCAATAAGTTATTATGCAATGCTTTGCAGTCACATTTTTAAAACCTTTACAAATCTGTACCTCACCCTGAATTCTTTAGACTGTCTCGCTTTTTCTGTTGTTAACTTTCCACAAAGTGAAGCGCCCCCGACTTAGAGGGGCCACGGGAGGGCATGCCCACACCCCCCTGCACCAAGAAGGGTGCGCGACGATCGCCGTCGCGTTTGAACCCGGAGCCCCATAGTAGTTCCCCGCCCACGCACCCGTCAAACTGAGGAATAAAGATCCCAGAAATACGCAGCAGATAAATAAATCAAAGGGCGTCTCCGCTGCAGCGCACCTGCGTCTGTTATCCTCTCGGCGGCGTCCGCGGGGCTTCTGCGGCTCCCCCGACAGCCCGCACCGCCTAATCCACTTAGCTGTGCCCGGTCCCACACGCAACCGCCATCTGATTCGGTTTGACGCGCCGGATCCGCATTTTGGCGCCGACGTGCAGCCGCCCGTGTGCCGCCATCGCCTGCGTCTTACACTATTCGAAAATAATACAGGTTCCATATTTCCAGATAGTATCCTAAAGTATCAATATTTACACAAAATATATGGCTAATAAGAAAAAAATCATATTTACTGTTAAATATTATGAATACGCTGTTAATAGAGTTGCCAAATCACGCATCTGTCGTGACACTCGTGACTTTCAGACTCACGCAGGAAATCTTACGGCGAATACGTATTATTCCATTACAGACCGAAAATTAGCTGCACCAAAAACGCTGCGGCAGTTTGCAAACCCTACAGAGTATTTAAAAGTGAATTTAACTCTTACATACATGTAAATGCGCGAGCATGTGTGTGCATATTTGTGTCGAATTGAAAATGTCATGACAGCCAGCTGAGCAGAGCTGGCATCCATCAATCAATCCATCCATCAGTTCTCCCATCCAATTCATTATTCTGTCCTCCGAGAAGCAGAAGTAGGTTCGATGGTACATACAAAGTTCAGAAATTTTGCTGTAGCTGGTTTTATTTTCATTCTGACACGAATGACATAACCAACAAAAAACTCCACACAAACTTACATAAAACACGGCTGTTGTCAGAGGAAACACAGAGTGCAGACCTTTCGTTTACACATAGATTGTTTAGAGATCCATTCTGCATACAAGGATTATACTCCTTATTTGTAATTAGTTATTTTTAAACTTGTGGCCTTCCTGTTAGCTTTAACCAGTGTGGCTAATTCTCGTCTGACCTCTACCATTAACAAGGTGTCTCTGCTACAGAAATACCATTGACTGGATGGTATTTGTGCATCATACATCTTCTACAAACTCCGGCTGCTGTAGCGCATGGAAATCCCACGTAGGTGGCTACTTCAGAGATGCCGAAACCCAAGTCTGAGACCTCATCTGAGTGATTCTGTGTGTGTTCAGCTGCAGCCTGGTGATTGGCTGTTCGGAGGAACAGGCTGCTTATGTCATCAAACAGGTCTACATAGTAAACTAGACCACTTACTACACATATTTTTTTCTATATTCTCAGCACATAACACGGATAGCATGACCACTTCTTCGTCGTTCACTTGAGAATAATTCCTGTGAATTATTCCTGGTAGAGGGTTTTTTTGTTTTTTTTTATCCGCCCCAACTAGAGCCAGCTGTCCTATCAATCACGCTAATCAACACCTATGTGCAATTAAAAGATTTCTTAGTAGTTGTAGATGCTACACGGGGGACAGTGTAATTTGCAGGATTCTCCTTGACAAGTCTTTCGTTTGGACGTGGTAATATCTCTGAGACTTACTACACATAAATAGGACGTGTGTGTGTGTGTGTGTGTGTGTGTGTGTGGGTGGGTGATGACAGTAATATAAATAACAGAACCTCATGAGTTAATAGCTAATCACCCACAGATCAATCAAAATTCACTTTATTGACCAGGTTCACCTATACCAGGATTTTGTCCCGGCGGTATAGACAATACTAGACGGTATAGACAATACTAAACAGACTGTGGGCACCAGAGGTACATGTACCACAGTTAGCGATCCACTGAAACGGAAGATTTTACGATATAAGCTAACATAAGACAGCTCATAAAGGGCACGGGGAGAGACGCGCAGGGCTCGTTCTCGGCTCGTAATCCTTGGCGGAGCGGAGTTGGGCCGCTGAGATGCGTCAAAGCCCTGGGAGCGCCGGCAGGCTGTTGGGTTCAAAGCCTCCCGTCTGCTCGCCGGCTTGCACCCCGCCTCACGGCAGCCGCTGGTCTTCGCGGCGGTGGGACCCGCGCAGGTGTGGCGGCCCGGTAACGCTACGTTCCGGTGCGCGGCCTCCTTCAGAGGTGAATGCTATTATAGCCGCCGGAATTCTGGGTATTTCGCTATATTGCGAAGGTTTTATGTCTGCTTAAGGCGGCTGGCTGCACAGTAATGCAGCTTAAGTGCAGCTGCCTCTCCTGCTAAACGGCCAGCGTTGTTATTATAGTTTTAGCTGAGCCGCGGTTTAAACCCTCTGGGTCGGGGGTGTGGCACCTACGTCAGGCTCAATACGTCCTCCGGCAGTCAAATAATCTGCAACTATTCATGCATTTTCTGTAACTACTTGTCCTGCGCAGGGTGGTGGGGGTCTAGGTCCTATAGAAATAAGGCAGGACATACTTATCTTTAACACATATATGCAATTTTGTTGATATTCTCTTTGGCTCGTTCCTGGAGTAGGTGGGGAAGCCCCATGAGGACGCGGGGAGAGGATGTGAACTCGCATGGAGCCGCGGCGGAGACTCGAACCCGGGTCCGCGTCACCGTGCCACCCACACATGGTTGTCTTTCCCTAAACTTCCCATATCATGGGAGTGTGTGTCCCAGTATGGGCTGGCATCCCGTCCTGGGCGTGCCGTGCATCAGGCCTAGGATTGGCTCCAGGCTGTCCAATACTCTGTATGGCAGAAGCAGATATGCAGGCAGCCTGTCTTGATGTATCCCGTAACCCGTCCATCATCCAACCGCTTCTCCCAGTCTGAGTCACAGGGGACCTGGAGCCCCCACCCCAGGCAGCATGACACACCGGGCTGGGCTACAGACCCCCTTCCATCCACTACAGCAAGCAGTCGGAAGCTCTCCATACCAGACCACCAACAGCATAAGATCATACTGTCGTAGCACAGGGGAGATATCCAACTACCTGCACCTAAACCTCGTTCAATGGTCAAGCTTACAGACCAAGGTGCAGGAGCATCGGTAACCTGCAGAGGGCGCCGGGGGAGGGGAGGCGGCCGGCTGCCCCGACTCAACCGCAGACGGAACAACGAAGCTCCTTCTTCCCTGACATCCGTACGTTCATCGTCCAGCGCCTAGCGCCCACCTTCCATTCCCTGCTGCTTCCCTCCCCAGGGAAGAATCACATAGTCAAAGTACGTCTTTCATAATTTTTTCATGCATGGCGATGTGAAAAACATGCTTATAAAAATCCCCCGAAAGATACTTCAGACCTCGTGAAGGATGTGCGTTTGTTGGGTCTGTTTGTGATACACAATTAATTCCCTTCACTGTACATCTTATCATACCTGTACTGACCATAATGTTATAAGTGTTCACTTTTTTTGTATTACTTACAGTATATCTGCATTAAGCTACCTTATGCCTTATTAGTTAACTTTATTTTGCATTGTATATACTGTTTAATAAAGCAAGTATATCAGCATATATTGTTGTTATTGATTTTAACAGCAGGTACATCAGTTTTTGCCCTCAGACAATTTTAAAATGCCCTCCAAGAAATCGGAAATCGGTAAATAGCACTCATTTCGTACAGCGGTAAGCGTTTTCATGAGCTTTTTGCCATCAAGTGTATTACAGCTGGCATTCTCGAACCGTTACCAGTGAGCAAAAATATAGACTGCAGCATATATTGACTGCAGTCTCTGTAGATGTCTGATACAAATTGCGGCAGAATCGTTTCCTGGTGAATTCAAACGGTGAAACATTTCAGTGAACAAAGAGTCAGTTCTCTGCCCAAGGCCCGAATCTTTGGATCTGTAATGCGCTCTCCTGAAGGATTGCATGTGTATATCTGTAAAGAGAGGTTATAATAATGTCATAATGTGCATTATACATTCATTACCTAGGCGGAAGCACCCTTAAAAAAGCAAAGAGGAAAACACGGCTGTGTTCATTCATCATTCAAGTGGCAGTTTGTAAACAGATTGTCTACGATTGGTGCTTTATTAAAATGTTTAATTTGTGGGGCAGTGCCAACGGGCTGCAGTGCAGTTGCCAAGGCCTGGCATCGAGTGTGGGGCGTAAGGTGTGGCCCACCACGCAGCCCCCCCGCATGCAGGGACCCTGCCAAGAAAGGTGAGTATAGTGAAGCGAATGTGTCGTCACCAAGGAGACAGAAGAGCGGCCCGCTCACTATTTACACGCCGTTAACCCAGTGAACGGCGTCAGGGACAAGACTCCGTGAGTCTCTGGTGTAATAGCATCGGTCCAACGCTCATTTACATTCACACCTGTTTTTGTTCCTGAAAAAGCCCATTAAAACCGAGGCTTGTGAACTTTACAAAAATCCGCGACCCACCTCTCAGGATCACTACTGCCTGGCATGATCTCCAAGAGCGCCATCTTTATGCTGTACTTACTGCCAATGCGGGACCCAACTGATACTCCGAGAGTTTATAAAGTGAACGAGAAGCAGATTTTACCGCAAAGCCAAGTAGCTACATAAATAATAATAATAATAAAAAAAACAATACCACTTGCTGTTGTGAGTCTGATTGTTCAGTTCAGCTATTTGAATATCAGGTGTCCTCATAAGCCCTTACGACACGGTATAAATGACTGATTGTAGTCTGCTTTTGCCGTCTACTGCCCTGCAGGTACCAGAGCCAGCCGGGAAGCTGAAGCGGGGCAGCACTCAGAGGTAAACAGCTGAATAATATATATCATCTTATATTTCATCCAGGGGTAGGGAGATGAAACCAGCCAACCGCCAGGAGGCAACACAAATATCACGCCTCATATTCTCCGGACTTCCCCCCGTCTCTCGAGTCTGTAAAATGACTCGATTAACTCAGACTTGCCGCAGGTCCTTAATAAATTAGACAAAGTTCATGACAGTCGGGAACAAACAGTCAGAGAAACAAACAAGATGCAAACAGACACATATGCTGGATGCATGAGGATCGATACCTGTCAAAATTTGCATGATTGCCAATCTGCAGCGACAGCCCAGGTGGTTCGAGTACCAAGTACAGCCTGCGCTTTTTTCCCCTGTCTGGAGGTGAGCGCTCGACATCCTGAAGCGTCTGACGGCACAGTTCCGAGTCCCTGCTCTCTTCCTGTATGTCTCAATCGCCATATGTTTACCATCATTTTCTGACACCTCAACAATCTTGTTCCTTTCAACTACTCTTTCATTCTTTGCATTAAGTTTTTATGCAATGAAATCAGATCTAAATTGAGACAGCACTTTTACAGGGATAAAAATAATTTTTCCTCAGTAACTGAATTCAAACACTTCTGTGCCCTTTATATAAACACATTTACATTATTTCCTGATCTTTTTTTCTCCATTGTATCCTGGTATTTTTTCCCATCTTTTCTCTTTATGTAAATCAAGTAACAATATATTGCCACACTCTCTTGTCGAGTGCCTTTGGGAAACTCTGCCGTGAAAGGCATCATAAAAAAATTAATTTAGCTGAATCTCATCGCACATGGCAAGCAGGTGCCTTCAAATTTCAAATTTATCATGCCATCTTTTTTCTCTGAAAGCCAGTTGACTTTGTGTGGAGTACAGAGCACCTGCACAAGATGTGATATCAGCACCATCACTGGGTACCAGTCACTCAGAGAGACACCATCACTGGCTACCAGTCACTCAGAGAGACTCCATCACTAGCTACCAGTCACTCAGAGAGACACCATCACTGGCTACCAGTCACTCAGAGAGACACCATCACTGGCTACCAGTCACTCAGAGAGACACCATCACTGGCTACCAGTCACTCAGAGAGACAC
>JAABNY020000050.1:3240899-3256656 GCA_015164015.2 Brevimyrus niger
TTGTTAATGAGGAATGCACGGGTGCCCCCCCACCCCCCCTTCCATGCACACCCCTGCAGAGGCCTTGCACCAAGGTCCTAGACTCCAGGTAGTTTCCTGGAAGCACCGAACACCGGAGGAGATTAAATTAACCCAAACGCACCTGAAATAACGACAGTAACTATCATCAAAATTAAGTTTTTCACAGATACAGTCTGTACAGAATAAAATTTCAGATATCCTTCATATTAAAGATGCATATTTAATATTCATTTACACGACTTAATTGAATGTGGTTCTTTTAATTGCATAATCAGACCTCTAGTGCATTTTTAAAAATAAGAATGAAATGTAATATTGTAAAGTTCTTGCTCCTAGGTCTCTGCGGAGGATAATGAAGCGGACCACAATTAGTTAGCATGTTATAGTCCTCATTTAGCCATTAGCATAGCGGGCGATCCCGGCATTCCAGAAAAGCAGTGTGCGGAGTTTCCAATGGTATCAAACGCAAATGTCGTTTTGATCGCAGCGGCCAATCATGGCGGCCAATGGCACGGCGGCCAGTCGTGGCGGCCAATGGCACGGCGGCGCGGAGAGGAAAGAAAGGAGGGCCAGAGGACTTGGCGGCGACATTTCGTTCCCACTGTGTAGTAAAACAGGAGCTGTCACATTCAAACGAAGAATAAGCCGCAGTGTCGCTGCCTGTGCAGATCCTTTTCAGATACGGACAATGAGATTTGCCCTATTAACGTCACAATACCGCCGGGCGGTCAGAGGGCTCGTTCAATTAGCACGCCGCTCTCGGGAACAGAGGGCTGCTCGTTTAGCGCCTGTTACATCCCTTCTGAGGGTCTTGGCGGAAATTTGCGCACCTAGCCTGATCCCAAGTCAAAAACCAAAACAGCACAAAACAACAGGAATGATACCGTTCCGTGTTCTTTGCGCTCATTAGCATTTGTTGCTCTGTTGAGGTCCTCTTGAGGACCAGATTTGACAGCTGGTGTGCAGACGGAGGCGAACGCAAACCACGGCTCGGCCTGCGATCAACAGCCAGAAGACGGTTCGACGGCTCAGCAGCGAACGGCTCCCCAATGTTTCCCACAAAAATCCAGCCAGTTCTGTTTTAAATAAACACATCAATAAACAAGTAACTCGAAAACGCAAACCATCATAAAACCGGACAAACCCTCTAACGTTCCGAGCTGCCCAAAAACGGCGTCCACAAAACAGATTACAAAATAGATCACTTATAGGAGCGGTAATCATTCAGATGCATGTCAGTACGTGACTTCCCAGTCATGGCTAAGCGATCGCAGAGCACGCAAATGCGGGCTACTCTCCGTGTGCAGGTCGGAGCCGTCAGCGCCTGCCACAGGCCTGTGGCGACAGGAACGACGGAAGAAAAATGGAAACGAGCGTAAAGAAATAAATATAAGCCACACCTGACCTTCCACCGGTTCATATTATCTATCCGTTCATCCATCACCCGTGCATCTTGCAGCCGCTAATCCAGTGCAGTGCTGTTTCCCAGCTGTCTCAGATTAGCTTAAGCACTTTATTAATGGATACGACGGCAGCTTTGCATGGTAAGAAGGTCGGGTCATATCCATTTACTCTTTTCCCGGGTCTGTGGTCCTTTAGCAGCATGGCTGCCATAGGGTGCGTGGCTCAGTGGGTTAGGACCACTGTGGCTGTTATCAGAAGGTTGGTGGTTTAAATCCCCGGGTTTGGTACAGTAATGCTGTCATTGGGTCCTTGATCATGACCCTTAATGGCCCAATTGCTCCAGTGACTGGGTGACCCTGCTTTCTCAAAAATGCATGTCGCTTTATATAAAAGTGCCTGTCAAATAGATAAAATGTCCAAATCTTGACGAAGAAGAATAATTTATTTATTTATTTTTTTTGATAAATTTGTTGTTGGTAAAAAGAAGCTTGAGGGAATTCTGACATTACTTAGAACTCCTTCCGGAAAGAGAATAACTCTCACAGACAAAAAAAAACTGACACAGACCCCGTCAGACTCCTCGAGCTTCTAATGGAACACCATCCATCCATCCATCCATCAATGGTGAAGGCTGCAGTAGATTAACATATAACTGCTTTACCGTTCTGTGATTCAGAAGAACACCCATATAATAAACGGGTAATAAACAATAATTGCCTATTGACATTAAACAATCATAATCATGATATGATATTAAATTGTTCAGAAGGAACAGATGAATTATTGTTTCCTCTCTAACAATTATTTGGGCACTTTACCTGGAGGTTTAATGACAGCAATTGTCACAGTTGGGGAGACGTCCCTATGCTGTTAACCTCGCGTGCTTCCACAATAACAGCATCATTAGCCGGTAAGAAAACAGACGGCTCTTCCATTACCCACAGCCATCTAAATCCACGCCGCATTCCCCACAAGCGAGATGGCCATGTACCCATGCGGTAGGAAATAGCGGTATACTGATTCATCAAATTATTTATGATACCATTTCAGAGTGAAACATTCTTTCATCTCTTAATAGTCCATTTGCTAAGTGTTGCCACATGTATTTACTTTGAAGATGACTTACTCTTTTTAGTGTTTTATATATGTGCATGTACTAAAGCGATACCGTGGAAGGCTGGCACTACTGTTTGAAAGCCGATTGTTTTAATCATGCCAGAGAAGCAGTCTTTGATGTGCAATGAGCTACATTCCGCTCGGCCCCGCTGATCCGATACGTTTCCCACAATTCCCCAGACGCGACCTCAGAGGTTCCAAATTGCACCTGCGGGGCCTCGGAAAGCTGACTTTTCTGCAAAAGGAGCTTTGTTTCGCTGCAGCCCGAAGACGGCGGCTTGCCGGGATTTGTTTCAGAACCCCGTAACCCTGCCGATCCGACGGTTCGAAGGAATTAAACTGGTTGTGACAGAAGGAACGAGTGGCATGGAAAAAATAAAGGCACACGGCGACGAGTAAATCATGCAATATGAGAGGAAAATGATCGATGCGATCGGCGTCATTTAAACGTCACACGGCTTCATCTGCTCACGTTTTCTGAAAATAAACATAACTTTCGCCGCTGTGTGCAAGAACTGAATAAAAGCAAACCATTTGTGGGTTTTTCGATTAATAAATTACTTTTATTCCATTCTTTCCATCATTCCTTGAGTGATAAATACTGAACTCTATTCAGTACTTGTTTATTGACCCAATCCATCCATCCATCCTTCTATTTTCTCTAACTGCTTATCATTTTTAGCATTGTGGGGGGGTCTGGAGGCCACAAGTGTCAGGCAGACAACATGCAACACTTCATGCATAACCCCCCCAAAAAAATTATACTTGCAGGATTGGTTGTTACTTTGATTGCAACCTCTGAAGAACCACAGCACAGGCAGTGTTCATAGTCTGCAGTTGATAGGTCCCTAACATAAGGTTGTGTGCATTTTGGCCCTGTGCTCTTATGGAAAAGGCCATCGTTGCGCTCCACAGGCCGACATTAAAAGCTAATTCCTGCCAGATAACAGATATATATGCATATTTTATTTGAATGTGTGAATACATTTCATACTCCCTTTCTCTGTCATTTTCCTCCAATCAAAGACAGTCAGCCAAAGGCACAGGAATGACTCATTTCATTACTATTACATGTAGATTCACATATTTCTAATACTATGTCATTCTCTGGGTTTTGGAAAAGGTCCCGAAAGGACGTAAACCTTAGGTGGGAATATTTGAGAGACACAAGATTAGTTCTAGTTTATTTGGCAAAGCTTTAAATTAAATGCACCTTCTAATGCCTTCATAATACACTGGTAGAGCATTCATAGCCAGTATATAAGTGTACCTTTCAACACTTTCAATTAACAAGACATGATAGCTTTAATACACATTAATAATAAATATTATATGATGAGACTAGTGCAATGTTTCTCATATGTGTGTTAAAATTCTCAGGTCTTGTTCATTGAAAGTGTTACGAATGAAATGCTTGGCGACGAGTGACGGCCTGCACACTGTTTACGGATGTTCAATGAATGCACTGCGAAGGAGTACGTAATGTGAAGCGATAGCAATCTAATAGCCACAGGAAGGAATTATCAAAATAAACGGGCAATCAAGCCGTCAATCCACGCATGGGCTGGGTGAAAAAATGCCTGAAAAACACACGCTGGATAAGTACACATGGGGAGAAGGAGGAAACTGAAGATGTCCAAATATAACGGATGTACCACGTCATTCCGGAGAGCAGATACGACGAGTAAGACGCTGGGGGAGAGTGAATATAAGCGCAAAATGAGCTAACAAATAAAAGAACAGATTGACAGTTCAATTGAATTTACAGTTGAAAAGGTACTTGCCCTCACTCTGTCTCCAAAATTAATGTTAAGGATAATGACCAGATTAAATAATGCATGACACACTCGCAGTAATTTACCCGGGGTGCCTTGTAATTCATTAATAATGAGCGCATTTGCAAACTTAATAGCACAACAAATGCAGCTCGCCTGCCACGCGTTTTTTTTTTTTTTTTTTTCGCTGGGAACGGTGTCAAACCCGCGTGGCAGGACATGGCCTCTGGGGGGCAGCAGAGGGAAGGCGGCGTGTGGCCATGTGGCAGGGACCCGCCGACCACACTGGGGGGGGGGCGTCACCTTTCCTTCTTGGACGGCGGCCCAAGGTTGTCGGAGCGCGCGGCACACATCAGGACATGCCCTGGGGCGGTTCCCCCTCCCCGGCATCTGGGCACGGGCGGCGGGCGTGGGCTCCAGCCATCGGCCCCGCGGCATCCCGACACGGCGGCTCAGGGCGAGCGTCGCGGGTGCCGTGGGCTTCCCTCGGCGATTCGCCTCAGAGCCGCGAGGGCCCGGCCCAGACGCAGCGCATCCCCCGCGCGCCAACACCTCCGCCGTGACGCCCGTGTCTCATCGAGCACGACGCCAGGATACTGCTTTGTTATCACATCTGAGATCAGCAAAGGTCATCGCGATATGCAGTGGCCTTTTCAAGCAAAGGCAAACATGACATTATCCTTCCGTATCAATATGCATAATTATATATATCTAAAACGTATATACATGTATTTAAATATATACATCCTCTGTGTGCATATACCGATGCATGTTAGAACAAATGCGCATACGTGCATATATTTGATTATATGATTATATACATGTAACAGCCTTATTTGCAGAACGATAATGATATTGCTAGGTAGCAGACGGACACGGCTCTCCTGAATCATCTGTATAATTTGGGACAGCTTGGGTCAGGCTTAAACATTATCATGGCATTTGGGCTGGGATCAGGCTGGGGCTTATTGTACGCCTTTTGAGTTTTTTGAACCTCTCTCCACATTCGGAGTCGTGTGCTGGCGACGTGAGGGATGAGGCACGCGGCGAGAGACGGATGCCGAAATTTCAGGGCTCTGTACCTTAATCAGACTTCGACAGGGGCTGCTTGAGACAGGCTAGGGGCGAGATGTGTCATGTGACCGGGGAGAAGCAGGGAAGAGCAGCCAATCATTTTGCCAGCATAGCTCCCGGTGGTCTGGCTGGACTGAATGGCACAGACAAGAGGGCGTGCCAGAATGGATTCCCGGCAGGCAATTGTGACCTTAACATGTCAATCAAAGTGCGACCGTGTTCATTTGCTATTCATTAGCCAATCCCAAGGAGGCATTCCAACATATCTACCAAAGATACAATGTATTCATTAACCAATCAATGACAGTGAGACGTGGAGGAATAGAAAGTTGAAACAATGTATCTTTATTTTATTCATTCACCAATCAGGTGTAAATTGTCTGAAGAAAGACGCCGTTTTGTTTTTCAGGAACATTATCTCTTCAAGTGCATAATCGCTCACAATGAACTGTAAGCGATGATGCAAGACAAAGAAATGTGGGGATCATTTGTGACTAATTTAATTCAGCAGCTTTCGTGGCTAAACAATGAATCATAAAGACAGGGACTACAATGCAAACCCCGAGGCAGTGTAACACGGCAAGGCCCTAAACTATTTAATAAGCGTCTTTATGAGTAACTTTAGCGAGCAGTTCAGCCTTCTCTCTGCCTGCTGAGATAATATATTTACACGTTTCTAATTGAGACTGTTAGCTCGAGGGATGCACAGAAACCCCAGCTTGTCCATGAAAACAGGCCAGATTGTGTGAGGCCCGAAACGTTGACATGACTCATACTGATAAGCAGGACCAGCTGGACTGTTACCTCAGCTTTCTGCAGCCCAATTGTGTCACTTACTTCTTATTACAGTAGATAAACTGGGTGAAATATACTTGTTAATTACAGATAACAGTCTTATAAATGCAATAAAAATGCAGTTCCTCAAAGCAGAAGTCAATTTTTAGCAGCCCTACTTGTGTAGTGTAATTCGAAGCCCGCCGACTTTCCCCAGATTTTCCCATTTAAATGTAGGGCTTAAGTTTTCTGGTGTGGAGGTACTAGGTGTTCAGGTATTGGAGGTACTAGGTGTTCAGGTATTGGAGGTACTAGGTGTTCGGGTGTTGGAGGTACTAGGTGTTCGGGTATTGGAGGTACTAGGTGTTCAGGTATTGGAGGTACTAGGTGTTCAGGTATTGGAGGTACTAGGTGTTCAGGTATTCAGTGACTCTACGTGGTGCGACGGAGGAGCAGAGCTGCTGGGCTCCTCGCCGGTCGCTGTAAGGCAGAGGCACGCAGCCTGACGCCCAATCTGCCGATAAGGCTCGCACGTGTAGGCGAGCCTGACGGCATAAAAATAACATCGGTTATTTAGGGGAAGGGGAGGAGGGGAGGGAGGATTTGGAAGTGCGGATGAAGATACTGGGAGGGGAGAGAGAGAGAGAGAGAGAGAGAGAGGTAGAATGGGGGAGAGTGAGAGGGATAGCTAGATAAATGAGGCCAGTGTTAGCAGAGCGGGTAGAGAAGAAAGGGGGGGCGGTCTCCCCGGCGTGTTGTACCTGCCAAGTTCCGACGCTGAACAGCTGCCAGAATGTCGACGGCGAGAGAGGATCCACCGCGGCCTCACCCACATCCCACTTTCATAATTCAGCATTAAATATCCACTCGCCGGGGCGCCTCCCCACATCATTCCGGCACGAACAGCGCCGTTTGCGCCGGGGGCAAACGGAGCGAACCCGCGCTGATCCAGGTTCGCCAAGTCGCGCGCGTGCTCAGCGAGGAGAACGCTATCGCATCAGGAGCTTAATATCCGTACTGTAGGCTTTTGCGCGCACATTTCAGCTCTGGTATAATAATGCTACCGGGCCCGGTTGAGCATTTCGTCGGGGGCAAAGGGCACGAATACGCCATCAAAAAAACGTAAACGGGATGAGTTTCTCGTTGACATCACGTATTGGCAATCGCTAACGGTGAAGCAAAGTCAATATGGAGTAGCATGAAATATGCGAATGTTTTTCAGTAGTGACCCAAATACACCCCCATCAGCCTGGGGAAGATGCATAAGTGAACGATCCCCATATTATTCACAGATGGCCTTGGGTCCCAGCGTGTGGCGGAGATTTTAATCACCAAGTGTCAGAAAGCTCATCCAACAATCTGCCGCCTGTCTTTATAAACGGACGGCTGTAGATCACATCTGCACTGCCTGTCCATGGCCACGCCCACTGGCTGATCCCCCGCCAGGTTCTCGCCGGCTGTTTCAATTACATCACGTGAGGAGAGGTTGTCATCGCGTGCTCGCTACTTCACGGGCGGTTAGGAAACTTTAATCAGACACCATGTTTCATAACCTCCCCCCCCCCCCCCTCCCCAGCAGTATTATGAAAGTGTCGAGCAAAACAGATTAGGGAAGCTCTCATCAAGCCTGTTTTAGAATCCAAAATTGTTTAATCAAGGCTACTTTTTTCCAAATATGTACACATTATGAACCGAAAACCATAACTTCCCAAAGCTAGTTTTTCAGAAGTTACTCTGCCAACAGTTATGGCCTGATAAATGCTCCCCGCTGTAGTTCAGCAGCTAGTAACTTATCTCAGATTTAAACTGTGGATCCAAATGTGGCAGAATGTGATCTCTGACAGTGGAACCTGAAGAAATTTTCAATTCAGGTGGCCCTGAGGAGCCAGTTATATTTGAGGGCGGGCCCTTGGGAGCCAGTTATATTTGAGGGCGGGCCCTTGGGAGCCAGTTATGGTGGGGGGGGGAGGCACCACATGGTTCTGTGGTTCCACTTATAAAATAAAACAATCCATATTTCTTTTTTTATTGTTTGGATTTGGGCTCCTTATGAAGGGAACAGTGTGGTGGTTAAGCAAGGCCGCCTCACACCTCTGAGACCCGGGTTCGAGTCTCCGCCCAGACGCCGTGTCGGTCGGGTTCGCATGTTCCCAAGGTGTCATCCTGGGCCTTTTTTGGAACAAAATTGTCGGATTGTCCATAGGCATGAAAGTGTGTGTATGTGTGTGTGTGTGTGTACCCTGTTGTGGGTTTGCGCCCCATCCTGGGTTGGTCCCTGCCTCGTACCCGTACCCTCAAAGATTGCAACCCTGAATAGAACAAGCAGGTACGGAAAATATATTTTAAAAACAGTATATATTTAAACATATTTCACTGAACTGGAATTAATTACAGCAAGCTACTTCCAGGCGCTTTTATACTCTAAATGTATTGTCCTTTAGCCCCCACATAAGCCAGTGTTATGCGCTTACAGGTTTTCACAAGATCATAATGTGATTTTTTAATTGTCCCCAGTACCCTAAGTGATTCCATTCTTAATCCGTCTGGCCGATAGGTCGTCTATAATCCAACGTCTTTCTTAATTGCTTCGGGACGGGCTGACAGGAAGGTCAGTAAAGCGAGGCCTCAGGACAGTGGGACAGAGGACGCTACCTACAGGCAGAATCAGGCATCCTCAGGCCCCCAATGACTTGTGTTACGTAGGAACTGAAATGATTGCCAGTTTTCTTGGTAGCGGGGCCCCAGGAAGAGCTTGGCCTAGGGCCCCCGAAAAGGGCCTCAATGGGGCAATTACCATCGTATCGCTGTGCCTTAGAGCGACTGTTCAGATCGTTACTCTTGGATACTGGGGATAAGGACTGTTTTTTTCATCCATGGGTTAAATTCCAAACTGGTTTAAACTAGTACTTTACTAATATTTGTTTTTTTTATTTTTTTTGCTGCCGATTTCCATCGTCCGTGCAAAATAAAAAAAGGAGGCAGTTGACAGTACAGAGATCCAGCAACCGTCAGCATGGCGATCGGCGTCAGAGAGACAGTTCTGCCGTTCGAGCGGCATTCCTGGCTGAGAGGCTGCTGATGTGCCGGCATTTTCCGTTACATCATCTCAAGCAGAAACGTCAATCCGAAACTTACCGCCCAGCGGCTCGCAGGATGTATAAAATGCCAAACGTTGCCTTCAGTATTAATGTACTGGCGGGGTCACGATTGCCGATATATTTGACAACCGAAAATAAACCTTTGATTTGTGTCTTTCAGTCATATACAGTCATTAATCAATGTAATGTGTATGTAGTCTGATGCTTCAACCCTCTGAGGACCACAGAGAGAAAATATCCTGGACCTGTATTGCATTAAATGGCACATTTTTGCCCTAGACAGTCGTCTATCCAGCGTTTCAAAATACCCGCCCTGTTCCTACACCATTCCTGCTATGTTATTATATTTTACTACAATTAAATAGTTATTAAAAGAAGAGCCTGTGGGAGGAGCATCATTAAAGGCATCTGTTGTCGCTTTTAAAATGAATTCATTTAAAGAGCTTAATTTATTTAACAAAAACCAAAATATTTTTTGAAGCAGATGTACAGTTGGCTTGGATGGCAGCTGCATCATGCATGAATACATCTGGCGTCAGTGACTAGTAGTCAGGGCTGAGGTGATCTGGAGGTGATTTGGATACTGACCAGTGTACGGGGGGGGGGGGCTGGATATCGGGAGAAGACCGGATCTCCCCGCGCAGTGACACCCGCTGATGCGGACGCTGCCTCCTACTGGTCATCGCGCTGCCACACATACCGAGGTCTCAGACACGGGGTTTGGATGTCAGTGCCTGTGCTCAGCAAACTCCCCCCAGGTAATAAGCAATTGAACCACGGTAACGCAGCGTTTTGGGGCGACACGACGATGGGGGACGACCTTATTTCACGAACTCGAGTGATTTAAACCCGAGCAATTACAGCTGCACTCACCTCCCTGGCTGCGAACCACCCTATGAGCAGCCCGACCAGGACGCCGGTCCGGAGTGCCCTCCATTACGTTTTTTTTTTTTCGTTTTCACAGGCGCATTCCATGCCAGAAATTCACTAATGCATCAAAGAGCGACGTGGTCTGCTCTCTCTGAACCGGGAAGGGTCACGGGGCAGCGAATTCACGGCCAGGAAAAATGCGGCAAAGAGAGGGGAGGAAGGGAACGGACCCACGCGAACAGAAGACGAGCGGAAAGCCCTCCAAAGAAATTAAGCGCGTCTTTAAAGACATCCCACTCTCTCACGGCAAGCCATCTGTGCCGGGGCCGGGGACGCAGCTCTACCCAAATGTGAGATTATCGTTTCATTTCCTGCCGCCGTCTGCGAGCCTCGGCTTTCTCTGGCGGGATGGGGCCCTCGGGTCCTCCGCCGCCCCCTGAGCGCCGCCTCAGAACCGGACGTCCACAGACGGCACACTGGCGCTGCCAAGGGTCACGCAAACGGGCGGCGGCGGTGGTAGGACCCCGCCCATTCAACCTTCTCCAGGAAAATACGTTCAGGTTGATAATCTGTCAATATATTAAGAAATCCATCAGCGAACAAATGTGAAATACCAAAAACTCAAGTCAAAGAGTAAAACTGAAATAATATATGTGTATATATATATAAAATGAAGTGTACAAGACTTCACTATATTAATATTGTATTATAAAAATGTATTATTTTTAGCAGCATTAAGGAACCTTGACCTTTCAGGATCGACTTTTTCAAAGACATTGTTTAGTTAAAATGTACGTTGCAGTAATTAGGTGAAGTTCCTTCCTGAAGCCTCTGCGAGTTCTGAAAAGCCGTTAATTGCTTTAAGCGGCTGCAAGTCCTAAAAATAAGCTTTGCTGAAAAATGAAACACTGTGGGCTTTTCCGCGTGAATAATACCTCCAGAGGCAAAACTACTGGATGCAGCGTCCATTGACAAAACCTGCAAAGTCTGTGAATAACATAGAAGCCATTTTCTTGTGGGCTGTAGGAGTCCGCTGGGCTCAGGTTCTTATTGTCTTGCTCCGTTTTGCTCTCAAATGAGCAGTTCCATTGAAACTAGAAGTGAGTTAATCAAAATAACTGTGCAAATTCAGCAATTTGGCTGCAATTTTTTTATATATATATATTTTTTTTTTATATGTTGGTATATGTGAAACAGACATGGAGGAGAAGGTATTTTCCGGTGATAGACAACTGTGTCCCAATGAAAAACAAAGCGTGTGGACTCAAGATTCAAGATTCAAGGTCTTCATTTGTCACATAAAGATCTTGAATCTTGAATCTTGAATCCACACACTTTTCTTTTCAAAGGAGGAGAGCTGCTTGTATGAAAACCTCTTTCTGTACTGATTACGCGAGGTCCCGTTTTTCCATAAGTTGGCCAGTGTTAATGAGGTTCCCGCTGCTTCACTGAAGCTGCTCAATGAAGCAAAGGAGACGGGGTTTCATTCGGCGCTGGGCTTTCAACTTGAGTTCCGCGGCGCAGGAAACGTACACATGGGTCGAACCGGCATTTTTCGCGTGACTTGACCTGCTAAGTACAAGAGCTAATAGGCTTATTCATTATTTCCAACCCAAAATATTGCCGCATGGTGGGTGTGCGTTGCCTTCATCTCCTTTTAAGCTTAATATTGTGAAGGGTGACTGCACTTATCGTGCTAAGAAACCAATCAGATGATTTTGGAAAGACCTGCATGTAAATTGGGGGAAAAACTGACATAGATATCTGCTTAATAAATATTCACTGCCATATACTCGCTACATCTGCTGGGTTTTTTTTTTAGGTAACCTACTTCTGGAAAGCAACAGAAGTCTGATATTCTAGGAGTATCCATCTGAGAAGAACACTTACATGACTGTGACACTGCACTGTTCGATCGAGATGCTGGATGTCCTGTTCTGTATGGCCGTACCCCCCTCAGACAGTAAAAAAAATATATCATTTGTGCTCATAATAGGGGCTAAATTTGGAAATAAAAGATTTCCTGAGATTCCCAAGAAAAGATTTCACGCCTCATGGAAAATAAAAGCATTGTGACCAGATAGAATGGCTGTGTTTCCATAAATAGGCACCAAATAAAGCCTTGAATTGTGGGCAACGGGTTGTGTTTATATGGGTGTTCATGCCAACGCCATTAATCCACTTGTGAACCGGACCCTATAGCAAATAAATGCAACCTTCCACAAACACTGAACTACTTAAATAAAACTGCAGGAAAGTTCTGAAGGTTAATCTTAATTACAATATTAAAGCTACCTTCTCCTTCTGTAAATTTATTCAGGTTCCGTCATTATATCCTGCCCGAGTTTTATAATTAACAGATCTCGATATAAAACGGTGTCCCGATAAAGTGTCCTTGGCAGCGAAAACGGTAATCTTTCATCTCAAGAGGCTTCGCTCTTAGCAGAGCAACCCCAAACAGCTTGTCATTTCCAAGTAATACTTCTTAGGCATTCTGTTCGATTTATTTCCCCCTTTAGTGTGACTGCCCAGTAATCGCCTCCGCTGTCCCAACCCATATTTCCCGATGCCTGTCATGTTTCTGCTGGGCATTAAGAAGCATATTCGTACTCGGAACTAGAGGACTGGTAGTTTCTATTTGCCCAAAAGTGCTTCTTTTAAAAGCTGGAGTTTCATGAGAAGGGCCCCCCCTGGGGGGGGGGGGGGGTTCGAAGGAGACACAAATCACAGCACTTCTTAGGTGTGGCTTAAAGAGCCAACTCTGCCCTTGACGGTGGACTGATCAAAGTCTGGATGAAGCATGTCTCAAACGAGGAACCTTAAGAGTTCAAATACTGATCTTCGCCACGCTCCGGCACCCTGGGAGAAAGTAGATTTTACATGGTTTAAACCTGAAGTCCGACCACGATTTAGAGCGATACGTCACTGTTAACTATTGATGGGCCGTGTAAATAATTTTTACACCGTCTTTGACCTGGAAAATGAAGTATTATTTAGATGCCGCCTCCTTAGCTTCAGATCTGTTACCCCGAACGCTGTTCTACTTAGAGTTCATGAGAAATTACACGCCTACATTTGAATTGTAGCTGTTGGGGAATAAGAGGGACATTAAAACAAACTTAGCTGCAATTCACTTGCGCTTACAGACCACCGTTCCAACAGTCTGCAGTGACGTGTTGTGCGAGACCTTCATTAAACTAGTCTGAGGCCTGTCAAATACTTAACATTAACCCGAGGAGTCCAGTAATAAATCTCCGAATCGGAAGGACTTTGAGACAAAGGTTTAAGCAAGATGGCCCTTGACGGTAGCCAACAGATTTATTCTTCAACTTGTGATGCATTGATCTTAACGCTGGAACATATTATGAGATTATAGAGTATGATATAGAACATGAAATGCGGAGATTTGATTTTCTCTATATATCAGGGTATGGAGTCCATATGTAAACAGAGGGCAGTTTATTATGGGATGGGTATTAGCAACTAGAACTCAGACAGCCTGTATTGCTTCAAGTAGATGCACACCCCTAGCAACAACACGCCTTGGAAAGCAAAGTGTGAATATCAGCAGATCCGCCAACAAACTGAGCAAAGCTACGGAAAACTCTAGAAAGGGAGTAGCGGCGCAAGGAGCAATCGTCACGTGTTAGCGCCCCGCTCGGCGTAGACGTCACGCTCATCTCGCTTCGCAGGAATGACTGATGATTGTACCGCGACACATGTGCACGTTCGCGTCGGCCCGCTCCGTCCTGGAAAAGCGACGGGTCTCGGAAGCGAGCGGCCGTACGTGCGAGAGCACTGACGTAACACAGTGAGCTATCGCTATCGGGGCGGCGGCCGGCTAATGACTTTTGCTCGCCCTCTGGGCCAAGATGACTCGTCACCCGCTGTGACGCCGAGATCACTCTGTGAGCTCCATTCACGTTAAGCTGCCACAGAAAGAAGAAGAGCGAAGCGGCCTCATTCTTAGAAACGAATTAGGACAATCTGTGCACATAGAGTGTTAGCAACAGCCGCTAGCTCATTATAAACTGATTACGCAGCTAGTTTGGACGGAAACTAAAGACTAAAATAATGATGCTCACACAACACATCCTCAATAAAATGCCCGGCCCTTCTGTGGGACTGGGGGGGGGCAATTTCCTTCTTGGCTGTCAAAGGAAAGAATAACCGGCATTGCAGAATAGTACAATCAAACTAAAAATGACATCAATGACATCATAACAAGAACATAAAAGACCAAAAAAAAAAGTATCACCAGCAATAAGTAAATTTATTAATAAACAAAATTATTTGATCTTCCGGAAGCTCAAAATCAAAGGTCTTACTTATGCCTCGTAGGTATAAAAACGCGCTCAAGTAATGAAGTCAGCCGGCTGACTTGATTAATTATATTTTAACAGGTACATGATTAAACAGCTACTTTAATGAAGTCTTCCCCACTCTGGGCCGCAAATTGAGTCTCATTTTTACACAGAGATAGTGAGGAAAAAGGTGCTAATCTACAATTTTAATGAGAACCAAACTGTATGTGTTTTTCTCGAGGAAGAGGAGGCAGGAATGGCTCACACTCTGACAGGAAAACGCCGTCGATGTAAATGAGGACTCTTAGGATCCAGCTCCGAAGGCCGACATCTTTAACAATTTAACATTGCTATCCATAACCCTCAAGAATAAAAGGTCTTTTTTCTGTTTTTTTTTTTCCCCCCTCCTGCTCTTTCTTTCATTCAATCAGCCCCTTTATTGATCCCCTTTGAAATAAATTCAACCTTAAGACAGTATGATTATTCGCTGCTTCTCTCAGATACTTGCAGTATAAAGGAAGCTTATGAGTCCTATTGAGGAGCTGAAGGAGTCGCTCTGGACATGAGCGGAATGCGGATGAAGCGTTCGGGGCGGGGGGAGAAATGGCTGCCGCGGGCAGAGAGCGAGACCCGGACACGGCGAGACCCGCCGGCGATTCAGCCAGGCGAGTTCACCGTTCTTAAGGGGCCACAAGCCTCCCGCGATGCTCTTCCCGCCAAGACCACTGGATCCAACCTCACCCAAGGAAGAGCCACTACTTAACCTCCGGGCTTTTATATATGACTATTTTGCACCGAGTTGTCTTAAAGACACTACTGTCACGACTTTGAATTTAAGAAACTGCAGCTTGAAGACTAATTTATATTCCTAAACTTTAAATCCAAAAATTACTATTTGGTACTTCTGTAGGTTCACAGAGCTGGTGGGGGAATACATTTGCTTCAATTATTACTGTCAAATACAATGAAATAAAGCTGAAAGACAGGAAAACAAAATAATAACAACAAAAAGGCTTTTTTTCCTCTTTTTTTTTTTCTTGCAAATCACATTTTCACCTCAGTCTTGTCACACAGCTGGCTGTCATACTGGGTTTAAAATGCCGCATCCCCACAGCCTGCTATTGAACACTGGCAGTCAGGGATGCGTCCTTATATAACCAAATTGAGAGATAATTCTGACTCTGAACAGTGACGACGGCAATCGTGTGTCGTTTTCGCTGGAACCCTGACCCAAGTGAAATCGCTCCTTCTTACAGAGAGGAGTAAGGGAAGTGTGTGTGTGTGTGTGTGTGTGGGGGGGAGGGGGGTGGGGGTCTGTACA
>JAABNY020000050.1:3264088-3278839 GCA_015164015.2 Brevimyrus niger
AGGAAATCCGTCTTAGCCTCCTTTCCCCCGCAAAAAATTAAGGTGCCGCCCCCCGATCCACCCCCCACCCCCCCCCCCCCCCCGAACGAAAGAGCTGCTGACATCATAATGGAGCCATCCATCCGAGTGACGGGGCTCCATCGAACCCGCGCCTTTCAGACACACTGGCAGGCAGACAGAAATCAGAAACAGGGAGATAAACACACACCTCGATAAAAATGCATCATGCAACTGTCAGGAAGCACGCCACAGACGCACCTCAGTCAAGGCAACATCGTACAGCTCTATCGGACATCCATCACTTCTGTTAGCGCACGTCCATCACAGGGAGCTGGAGAAACCCACACAAGTTATGGTCCCGCATGGGATCAAGCATGATTTTCAGCGGCCCTCCGCAGGTAGGTAACCCTGACAGGCTGCCCACGTGGTAAGACCCCCTTGCGGAGCAACAAGACAGGGGCTGGAAGACCGGCAGGACCGGCACAAACTCACCATCTATCCCCAAGCGCGGACACTAAGCTGTCCCCACAAGAAAAGAGGACCGTTCACTAAGACAGGTGGACATGTGCCCCCTCAGCCCTCAGTAACTCAGGGACACTAAGGCAGAAGGTTCCGGCTCTATGCCATTAGCACGCGGCCTGGCCCAAACCAGGCCTATTGATCAGCGGAGCAGGGGTGACAGTGAAGTGGTGTTCCATGCCTACCTCTGACCCCAAATACATCTGGGACGATCCGCTCTGTGCATAGAGAAGAAAGGCAGCCTCAAAACAAATACCCCTGTCCTCATGTTATATAGAGAAGAGAGGCAGCCTCAAAACAAATACCCCTTTCCTCATGTTATATAGAGAAGAGAGGCAGCCTCAAAACAAACACCCCTGTCCTCATGTTATATAGCGGAGAGGCTGTCTCAAAACAAACACCCCTGTCCTCATGTTATATAGAGAAGAGAGGCAGCCTCAAAACAAACACCCCTGTCCTCATGTTATATAGCGAAGAGAGGATGTCTCAAACGTTCTCAAATGTTCTCTTGTACTGAAGAGAAATGCAGGTTTTTGGGGACCTCTTCCATGGGTAATATCTGTCCCCAGAGTCACACCTCAGTCTGGTTACTCCACAGGCTGCTCTCTAAACAAGAACTGAAGAACATCGAGGAAATCTGTAAATAATTCATCACATATTGCATGCCATTGCGTGTTTACAACTGTAACACCGGAGACAATATTTCAGTGGGTCACATTGAAAGAAAGAAATGATTCATCCTGAGTAATATACAATGCAGATGAGGCCTGTCGATACAAACAACAGGATAAACGAAAGAAGCGGGAAAGAATAAGGGTGGAGTTGATAGTCCATGAGGAGGCTTGAACTTGTTTGGGATCCTCATCCATCACGACTCAACCAGGTGTCTCCAAGAAAGACAAACTGATGTGTCGTTACAAAGACCTTAACGTTAACAGCTAACAGCGAAGTACATGTTATGTATAGTAGGCAGTATCTGTGGGCTGTTCGCCGGATATCGCGATACTGCGTTTAATTCTCCACATGTGCGGCATCACATAAATACCCTCATTTAGAGGCAGGCGAGCTCACGGGGGGGGGATAGGCAACTGGAGAAGGAAATGCTAATTAATCGGTACAACCGCCTTAGTCTAGCTCAATCCAAATTCCCATAGCCAACACCTACAGCTCCGAATGGCGTGGATTTGATTGACGCGGCCGTGGTCCTGGATTCTGGACGTCAAACCCAAACTGTACGGCTGGGTTTCACATCTCCAACCCCTGCCACTGCCCCCCCCGCCCCCCCCCTCACTCATCCCACCCGATCACCATCATTGCCTGAAGTGGAGCTTTTAACTGCAGGTGGATCAATCGGCGGCCCCAGAATTTGCTGGATAAAGCTACTATAAATCTTTCCGAACTGCGTTTATTCTCACAATGGAACCCCCCCCCCACAAATGCAGAGTGTAGTGAAACAATAGGGAGGGCAGTTTATTTAATTCATTCTCCGAGCAGTGGGGGCCTGCTTGACACGGCAGGAAGGTGCGTTCGCAGGTGCCTGATGAAGTGAGTTCCTCACGGGCGAGATCGCTCGTGTTTTTTTTTTTTTATATGAATTCAGTTGTTCTCATGAACCACGGTGCAATTTATCATTCCGGCTCAAAAGATGTTTACCATGACTACTGAAAAAAAAAAAAGCTGACTCATCTTATAGAAAGTGTTTATTTTCAAGCCCCCCCCCCATATAAAATGCGATAAAATTATTTCAGGCTCTGTTTTAACTTAACAAAAACAGCAATGCAACATGGGAAAATGAAAGTCCAGAAACCTGCCCTGGTCAGATTAGATCGAACCGCTACTTCCATCTTTTTCTGTGAGTCTCGTCAGCTGGTGCTTAATAAAGGGGCTGGATTGTCCAATCAGAATCATTTGCCCACTTATTAAATTGCACTGTTTGTAGACAGATAGATAGGGTCTGACAGAAAGCTCTCTAAAAAGTCGAGTGTATCGTTTTGAATAGTGAAATCATCTAATTTTCCGCCAGGTAACATTATAACGCAGCGTTCAACCTTATATTTTATTACCATGTAAGACTGAGCTTTAGGGCTCCGTGTTGCCAAAACACATGTGATCTTTTTGTTATTTATACTGCTATATAATGTCTGCTTTTCAGTATTAAAGCCCAGGGGACACCAATAAATTGTGTATGTACCACAGAAGCGACATGCTTATTTTCCTGTTATTAAAATAACACACTGAAATGTTCACATTTATTCATTCATATACAAACGGTTCACAAACGAATAGATAAAAATAAATGCCAGTCATCCAAGGCTGCACACAACCGACCGGGCTCACAAATTCCCAGAATCCCGTGCAACGATCCGGCTCCGCTGAGGCCATCACAAGGCCGCTAGATAAAATGTTAGCGTGACCTCAGTTCTCCAGCAGGAAGCCGAACTGCTAAATGGGAGGAACGCCGGTTTCCGGACAGCGGAGGGCCAGGGCCCGGTCCGGTCAGGAGCGGCTTGACGGGAGCCAGGTGGACGGCGGGAAAACCGGGATGCGGGTTAGAGCGTGCGGAGTGTGAGGCGGGAACATCTGCGGGGGGGGGGGACAGGGTGTCCCTTTAGGGTGCCGGAATATTCCGCCGCGTCTCCATGCCGTCGAGGGCACTCCAGGAGCCGGATCTGCGAATTCAGTCCCGTCCGGCCCGCAAGGCGGCGCACAGCGAGTCCCCAGGAGCGTCGGCGCTGTTTCGGATTCAACATCGGACACTTTATGCCTCAGGATGCTGCCGTTTCATACTGCCGTTGCCGCCGAAGGCCGAGTTAGTCACGATAATCATGATGCGGGGGGATTGGACGGCTTAATTTAACTGTAATATGCTGTAATGGCTGCGCAACATATATACCGTGACGCATAACGGCCTCCCTTCGGAGGCATATTTAATGGCCAGAACTCAGTGTGAGTCAAACGGAGAGAGAAGAGCCAGATTGTATCACATGGGTTTTTATGAACAGTATTTAAAAGAACAGATTTAATGCTGATATTACCACACATTTAAGCTGGGTACTTTGAAAAAACCCACTAATGGATTAGAGTTATATTTAACTACAAGATAAGGTGCAAAATGTGTTTGAAATCTTACACTGCGAGTAAATATTTAGATGCAAATGATTGCATGCTACTCAGGTTGCTCCTGTGTATTTATTTACGTGTCCTGCAGGGTTGGGCCAATCCGGAATGCGTTCATCAATTGCAATCCAAATCAGAAAATGGAACTGGAGTCGTGATTGGAAAAAAACTACGGGGGGGGAACAGAATTGGAATTGAATTCGGATTTCAGGGAGATTTACATTCCAACTCCAGTTCCACTTCCTGATTTGGATTGGAATTGATGAATGCATTCTGGAATGGCCCCAACCCTGTCGTCCGGTCCCCCCAGCCTGAGGACCCCAGCCTTGCGTTCTACAGACCCCAGGACTCCTCAACACCTTGAATAAGACGTTAGAAGACAGACATGGATGGGCAGTGCATTTATAATCCTTTTTTTTGGCATTCATTGCCGCTGCCAAACTGCACCGTTTCTGAAATCAGTTTAAGCAAGTAAACAGGGGCACCCAGCGAACTCCGCAAAAACTTCGCTGCCTTGTGGGGGGGATGCGGCAGGGGTGGAGAACGAGGCTGGCAGGCCCCCGGCCGGGTCCAGGCACGACTCGCCTGCCGGGGCTGCATGTTTACCAGGTTGCGAGCCTTCGGAGACTGGAGGGCGTTTCGCTTGAAGCTGCCCCTGCGTGAGGCTGATAACAGGCGGACATCAGCCGCTCACACACAGACACTCCCGCGAGCCGGGGAGCTCAGCATCCCCCCGCTGTCAGTCTCCCTGCTAAGTTGTTTGTCGAAATAATCGGCCTTTGATTACACAGTAAGCGTCACCTGTCTTCTGCCGCCGAACGCCGGAGCGGGACAGCTGGGTCGCCACCGAAGGAGATATACGAACTCGCAGCTCCGAAATGCTCTCTGAGCCCCATTGTATCAGGGCACACTAAGCCGTGCTTAAGCTGGCTCAAGGATAAGAATAAAATTACAATTATGAATTGGATATATATCATGTATGTTCCCTATGCACATTAGTCCAAAGTTTTTGCACACACGGATTTTCGAACGTTCGCATGCAACTCTCTTAACATTTACTAAAAACACACTTAATATCCTTTGCTAACGAATGAATGTACAGTACGTTCACCATTTGAGTGCCATTTTTTTAGCAAAAAAATGTCATATCTTTGATTCATCGAAGTAACCTCCTCTCGCAGTTATTACAGCAGAGAAAAGTTGAGGCATTCTCTGTGTGACGGGTGACTTTAAATGCTGCTCTGTTACCTGGGATGAAACAGTTAACTGGTGCATTCAAAGTTAAAGGAGAGCATAAAATCTGACTGCGCCATCACCACACAACCAGCTAATAGGATATCAGACACGCACTGTTACATACTCTTTACTCTTTCCATGTTATAGAGGAAACATGTTAAATTTGACTTAAATATTAATTTGTCAGTTGTTCACTCAACTTTCCAATGAGAACAAAAAAACTGAAGTTTATGAAATAAACAGAAAAGTGGTAAAAACCTGCGTTGTACGAAAATCTGCGGTGTACGCAAACTTTTGCCTGGTACTGCATATTATTCCTCTTTCTCAAATGCTGAGAGAAACACACAAAGACACACGTAGCAAGCATCAACTGGGTCATCCCGTCCGGGAAGTGAGGAGACGGAGTGCGGAGGAGCGGGTCTGGGAGAGCGGCAGAAACCCTACCCATGACAGCCAAGGTCACGCCACTCTGAAGTAAGTTCCCTGAGGAGTTTCCCCTCTGGGATGCGAGCAGATAACGCTAAATCTGCTAGCGCCGGGCCATCCGGCATAGCGGCAGAAAGCTCAGCTACATACGAAGTCAGAACAAGTTTTTCAAGTAGTGGGGGGGCACATTCCGATATTTTTCTTGGCGTGAAGGAGGTTACTGGGGTAAACCCCAAGGGTAAACCCCCACTATGTGTTTGATGGGGCCTCTAGAGAACGGCAGCTGAATTTTAATAAGACGTTGCTTTCTGCTTGAAATTGGATCACTTGGAAGGCTCGGTAAATTACAACAGAGGGATGCCTTTCGTAGAACCACTGGCTGGGAGGCAGCTTCAATCAGGCTTAAAAGACGCAGTGGACAGGGTCCCTCCGATCATGTCGATACGTAAACAGAAAAGACGACAGATCACTATATTTTGCACCTTGCCTGTCTTTGGGACTCTGTAACACAGGCGAGTGAAAATCCGTCTGCCAACTGGCAGAACGACTGGGCAAGTACGAGCTTTTGTTTCGGCTGACATGGGATTCATTTTATGATCAGATAATTAAATAAAATATGTAGTAGGAAGAGAGACTATGGAGGAAGAATTGTCTATTCATTGGGGGTGCCACAATTCAGTGCCGTCTTCGTAACCTATTAAAGGAATAGCATTGCTATTTTTATTCAGTCTATAGCTTATTAGTTTGTCAAACGTCTTGCAGAATAAGTACAGCATTTTCTTAATTGCTGCAGCGTCCTTGTAATTAAATGCTTATTTCCTCGATCATTTACCCATTGCTTGCATTGTAATCACAGACACAATAAACCAACGGGCTAATTAAGTTAGGAATTCCAACTTGGGTGATTTGGGGGATGGCGCAGTAATGACAGATTCTGAATATCAGGGTCAGGAGACATCAGCTTTGTGGTACGATTCCGGCAGCGTGGGAATTGGCGGCCAGTTCACAGCCTTGAAACCTCACAGCCACCCAACAAGCTCACAGAAAGTGGAGCAAGATGAAGCCAGTTTTACACAAATCCCTGTTATTTTCTTAATCTGAACTTTGCGTTCAATATTCAATTTACCAAAAATGAGCCAACTCACATAATTAAATTAAACACATGTCTAATACACCAACGTGGATCTGGGGCCTGACGGGGGGGGGGCTGCAGCCACCTTAGATTAAAACCTGAAAATGACCTCTGCTCTGACCCTGCCCCCCCCCCTCCAAATGAAAATCTTCTGGCTCCGCCCCTGCTATTACATGGAGTACTTTGCAACAATATCAAATTTATGTATTACACAGATGCATGGGGTGAACTTTCAACATTCCTCTCTTGTCCCATGCAGTCTTAAAATCTAAAATGGCCTGGAAAGACACTATTAAACAAGGAAACACAAATGAATTCTGTTTTCATTCCACAAGGGTTTGAAAATAATAGTGAGGCTATTCTATGTGCTCTCAGGGGGGACAAACATTAACGGCTTTTAAGGGCTTGATTTATAAACACCCATCAGTCTATGCCCACCCCTACATTCCCAATTACATTTAACTGCTGCCGGCCCACCCTTGGTGGCCTGCAATGCGTGTGACCTTTACACCAGTCCAATACGGAGAAGCCCCCAGACAACACACTTACAGCACCCACACTGAATTCTATTACGCATTAGTGGGAGACACCCATTGATTGTTAAAAAGTAATCAAAGGCATTCTACCTTGTGGGAGTTTTGCTTACACGAAAAGGTCCTGAGGGCAGGAGGAATGATGATTGGTTCAGAGAGATAACCAATCAGATTGTAGAGGAGGTGGGTCCAAGGAGCCACTAGGAGGCAGGACCAAGACATCTGATTGGTTGGTCCCACCTCCTGTAGTTGCTTGGACCCACCTCCTCTACAGTCTGGTTGGTTGGTGTATTATAAGATGTATTATGAGGTGTATCATTAAAGTTCTAAGTTCAAGTTAAAATGTCTACTTTTTGTCAATCAGTAGGTGTTCCCAAAGTAACAATTTTCATAACTGTATAGGCATTATAATTTTTACCCCAGAAACTCACAGCTAAGTCATAGGATAATTTGCAATATTATAATAAACATAAACAGCCATGCTAATTGCTTAGTTCGTGTCTTGTTTTTTATCCTCAGATTATCACATTCAGCAATTACAAAAGCATAATAAAAAAACATTGATATGTCAACAAGATTAGCAGATCCCTGTCATTCAACTTCTAAGCTTAAACCAACAAAAAGAAAAAAAAGAGTCAATGTAATGTTTTAATTTATGAAATAAATAACACCTAAAAATATACATCTATAGATACAAATGTACTTCACATTCATATCAGATAAGCCTGAAACAAAATTCCGGTTCACAGTACAGATGTGAGTGTGTCTTGAATCACTTATGCGTCATGTGACGAGCAAACGTTTTGAAGATTACGTAAAGTAACTAAACATGTTTTCTTTTATGTTTTTTTCTGAGTTTTCAAAATGACGGCCGCACTTTAAAGCAGTTTACTTTCTCTCCTTCGTTACAGGTTAAAAGTTGACAAATTGACAATTTTTTACCCCCACTCAGAAAACGTCTGTTTGAAGAGTGTGTCAGAGTAAAAGGAATTTTTAATGTTCATGTTTTCATGCGAATAAACCTTCTTTAACTTTAGGCTTTAAGTGAGCAAAGCTTTCCCTCGAAGGACTGACAAGGTCTGGGGTTCATACACAAAGTAACTGCGTTTGAATGCACAATTACGGCAATTAGAACCCAGGGCCAGGTGTTAGTCAGCCATGTGAAAATTAACGAGTGCGATACTGCAGGTAGTGGCTTTGCCGTGATTCATTTCCTGTTTTTAAAAGCAGGCCGTTTGTCCGGCGTGAGTGACGGGTCTAGAGGTGGATGGAAAAAGGCCTCTGAAGATTGCTTGGCGGTAACGGGAGTCTGCCAAGCCTCATCGCACGCTCCCTTTCCTGCCTCTGATTGCTATCTTCTCCATAACATCACATCCTCCCTGTTCCATCTCAGGATGCCCCCCCCCCCACCACCACCAAAGGTGCCATTATTCTTTTCTTATTAGGGGACTCAGCTCATATTCTGTCTGCCCGAGAAAACGCTCAGTTGAGCAAAAACGAATTGACTAACCAATGCTGACAGAGAGATCGATTTGCGGCCAGTTGAAGGCTGCTCCTTATCCGCGGTATGATTCCATTAGGATGTTTATTGTAATATAATTAAGTAATCAAAACAGAGAGAGATGTTACAGATGGAAGCCCCATCGACACCACTGTCTTCAATGAACGGTAACCTAGATTCCATTTACCCTCCCTCTGATCACAGACCTGGGGGGAAATAAAATATATATTTTTAAAGTGCACTTTGCCTAAAGGCTCCCCGGCAAATTCAATTTTCACCCCACATTGATTTTTCTATTCTAACTTGTTACATCCTGATGTTATCTATCATGGATTCATACTCTACAGAGGACCGGGGTTCGGCGTATAGAGACCCACGCAGAATTCCCACACTCAGTAACAGGCAGCCACAGTACCATGAATTATTATTATTTTTTTTAATTCCTTCTTTATAAGAACCATGAATATCATAAGATCACCATAGATACTTTTTTTTTGAGGCACCTGCTTAGGCAGATTCGCACGACGTCTCTCAGCCAAGAGCAGGACTCAGCTTGCAGGGAAACACCCGCATCCTATTGATGAAAACCAGAGGCTGAGACGTCATCATTCAGGAAAACTGGGAGCCGGTTGAATCCTGTCGAGTGGCTCTTCTACTTTATGCTCTAAAAATACATCTGTGAGCAGGATGCATTGGGTGGGGGGGGATTAAATAATCATATCTAAAACACGCGACAATTATTTAACAAGCACCCGCCGAAGGAGCCCAAGCAGACGCCCCGCGGTGAGCAGTCTTTCCCAGAAGCAAAACACCCGGTGGTCTGCCTGTCCTCCGACTGTAGCTGTTTACATGCTGGGACGGCAGCCGTGCCTTAAGGAGACCCCGCCGTCAAACGAAACAGCTTGGCTAAATGAATAAATCATCGCCATTACCTCCTGAACAGCAGAAGCACTTCCACCTTAAATGCTACTCGTGTAGACATCTGGCGCGCCTGCGCATCATCACAGGCTGAGAGACTCCGACGTCTCCCGCTAAAGGCGGCCGTGCGCAGCTGGCCGGGAGCACAGAGGCGGGCGGGTCGACTTATCTCTGGCTGCGCCCTCAGACCCACTGAAATACTTCACATACATGGGCATACAAGGAGCTAAACTTCCCAAACAGCTGCGGAGACCGCTTATATAGAAGTGATCTGGGGCCAGGCGGACCCCCACCAAAATCCTCACACCCCTCAGCGTGACGGGCCCAGAAATCCCTTTCCGACGTGAGCCATGTTCATTGCGACACAACCACCGCGGTTGTTTTTTTTTTGTTTTGTTTTGTTTTATTACTGGGAGTTTGAGGGCTTTACATTCCTCGGGCGTTGAGGTATTACATTCGAACGCCTCTAGTTGAGGCAATCAGAAATCAGGGCTTCATCATCCATCACATCCTAATCAAAGAGAAATCACTGGCTGAGAGCTGCCCTCCGCATCAGCATCGGAGGGCGGACCGATTTCGACTTGATTGATTGATGGTTAGGGCGGCCTTTCTATAAAGTACGTATAAAATCACATTAAAGTGGATATTTTGCCTGAGGTATTTGGGGTGGCATTGCGGTGCCAAGGTTAGTGTGGTTGCCACATTCCGCTAGAGACCAGGGTTCGAGGGCTGGGAGTCTCGTCGTGAGTGTCGCCGATGGGTCAGCGCCCCCTGCTGGATTATCCCCTGCGTTGCACCTGCTGTTACTGGCTTAGGCTCCTGACCACCATGATGCCATAAGGGACAAGCAGTATAGAGTGGTGTTTTTGGAACCGGTCCTTTTTGACCCCCAGACGGTGCACGTTTTTGCTCCCCCCCCCCCCCAACTCCCAGGGAACTGGGAGGGAGCAAAAACGTGGACCCTCTGGGGGTCCTGGAGAACTGGTTTAAGAAACAATAGTATAGAGCAGGGTTCTTCACATCTGCACCTCGAATCCAAATCCGGGCCGTGTTTTCAGTTCTCCCAGGTAGTTAGTTTAATAATGACTGATTCTGATTGGTCAGAGGCTTCACACCTGACTGACAGGTAAAGGAAAGCTGGAAGACCAGCAGGACTCGGACCTCAAGGACCGTGATTTGAATAACCCTGGTCAAGAGGATGGAGGAATGACTGAATAACTGTGCTATGAATTATGCTGCATAACTTAATGTTTTCCAGTACAAAAATTAACTTTTTTTAAGTACAATAGTACAGTACTGTGGTAAATTCCAGCATGTGCTTCTCTCTGGTGCCATATGTTACCAGTCAAGGGAAATCACAGAGGCAATGGAACTCTCAGTCCTGGGCTTAATGATATTTTAATTAAAGATGTGTAATAGTCTATTATAATTAGCTAATGAGTCATTTTTAGGAATGCAGTCTTGCCTGCCGTGTTAATTTTAGGAAAACAAACCACTCATTTAGCTCTCATTGCGCTGAAATTACTCAAGTGATCCGGAGAAGTTGCGGTGCAGTCATTCTGGCGAGCTGATCGCTCGTGACGGGCCGTGACAAGCGTAAGTGTCTGTAATTTGTCACCACTTCACGTCATTAATAGCAGGCACAAAGAACGGATACTTTGGAGATGGCAAAGCGTTTGGGTCGACGCCGTACTGCTCCTCAGGCGAGCAGAGCGCGTCTCCCTCTGGTTCTGCATGACACTGTATAATAATATAGGGGGACCAGCAAAGACCCAGAATGCGGGAGTGAGTGTTTTAAAGGAGGCGGGTCCGAACAACTAGAGAAGGCGGAACTAACCAATCAGATGTCCTGGGCCCACCTCCTCTAAAATCTGATTGGTTAACTCTCTGAACCAATCATTTTTCCCTTCTGCCCTCAGATCATTTTTGTGTAAGTGAAACTCCCAAAGTGCAGTTCTCTTCCGTCTTAGAACACCTGCGCTACATGTTTAAATTAAGAGGATGAAAGGCCGTAATGACGAAAGCCCCCGTTAATTTGTAATTAGAGCAGAGTGCGAGGTCAGCTGAGGCCCTGTCCGTCCGGCGGGGATGTTAAAATGCAGAGCTGCGGGTCCGTGGGGGTTCTGGGGCTGGGGGGTGGGTGAGGGGGGGTCGGACAGATGGCTCTCTGAGCTGCTGCCGCCGAGCCCGTCCGCACGGAGTGACTCTCTGAGGATGCCGTCTTGACATTTCCACACGGAGGATCCCGAAAGGCACCCTCATCTCTAATTGACTTCTCTTGTCCGTGTCAGCATGGGAGGTAAACCATCGCCGTCCGCCAGCAGGTCTCACATTCGCGGCCCGGATGACGCCTCGTAGGGGTGGTCCGGCTCCGGAAAGTCGGCAACCCACGGGACGTCCGTCCCGACGGTAAGCGCCGTTGGTTCCGATTAGCTGCTACGGCGTAAACAAAGGCTGTCAAACCTGGAAGGTCATTCCAGGCTTTAATGCCGTTTTGATCTCGACGGAAGACATTTAGTCCAGAGCTGTAGTTTTACACTTTTCTAACCTGAGACACGCGGTTTCCAGCAGGGAACGACTTACAAAAAGAGGCTTTGAGACTCAGATTCGACGTGGCGCCGACTCCGCGGGGGAGACGGAGCCCCCGCAAGAAGACATTATTTTTCCATAAAGGACTCCTGCAGTCCTTGCCAGCTTGGAGGAGGCAACCAAATTAGCCGTCGACTCTGGCTTTCCTGGCAGGCCGGTGGCGAATGAGGGAGCAGAAGAGATGCGGACTGGGCGGGCAATCATGGGTGGGCAATCACACCAGATCAGGATATGCGGCGAAAACCTTACCCTGTCCCGAAAGACACCCCCCCGGCCACCGGGGGGGAAAAACTCTGCATACAGATGGTCACTCGAGGTGTCCTGCGCCACGTTAATTTTACCATCTAATGAAGAGAGGCAGAATGTACCGGAAGAAGAATCAGCCTCAAGCTATGATGGGATTATGGTAGCTATGACGGCTAAGCAAAGTGCTCTGGGGCTATTCACACGTCCATTCGTCAAGAGCGCGCCGAGGAATGACTCGCCGGGCCCTGATGTCACCCTCATTGGCAGCGCCTATCCCAAAACCCCACGCCGCGCACGTGCCGCCACGCCCCTCCCTCTCACGACTCGCGCTAAGATCCCGCACGCGGCTCATTCCTCCGTCTCCTGCTTCTCCCACCCTGACGCCCACTCTCCGTTCGTTCGGTCCCCGCGCTGCTGCCCACTGCTGTTCTTTTCAGATACCGTCCTTTCCTCCAAGGGCCGCCCAGCCAGTCCACAGCACCTTAGAGGCCTCGGTGGCGGAGACGGCTGCCAGACAGTTTGTGAACAATTACACCGAGGTCTCCCAATTTAGCCAAGCGGGCTCACCACCCTACTGCCTACTTAAACACACACACACACACACACACACACACACACACGCATGCATAAGAGAGTCTCTATTTTTTAAACAAGTCTTACAAACCTACAAGAAATCTGCCAGTGTGTAATGTCCTTGCATTAGTCATAATCTCTTGGGACGTTTATTTTCAGACTGGATTTTAGACTGGTCCGTGAATTTGGTTCGGGTTTTCTGATGAAGATTATTATTATTTTAACATTCTTCCTATTTCACACCTTTCAGACAAACATCTTTTTCGCAGGTATGAAACATGCATTTTTTATTCATCATGTTAGACAATGCCTCGAACTGGTTGCAACAACATAAAGAGAACCATTTCTTCAGAAATATGTTGACTTAATGTTTCCAGTTCCAAATTTTATTGTCACACATGTTCCGGGGAACACAGTGAAATTCTCATGATACAATTTCAGGGTAGGGGACGGGTGGAATAGAGGGGGAGGGGGGGACGACGACACAATAAAACATATTCACTGTAAAGCCACATATCAAGCCATGATTCACTCGAGTCAAATGGGGAGGGTGGAGGGGTCCTGCGACCAATCCCAGGCAGCACAGGTCACAAGGCGGGGGACACCCCCTACCGGAAGCCAGTTCATCATAGGGCAGCAATAAGTTTTACCAGTTTTATCAGAAGCTCCAATAGTACTTCTCACATTTAAGTTGTGATTCTCAAAATCAAGCTCAGCACCATATTTAACTTTTGGTACGTAGAATATAAATTTCAGGCTTTACGCTGAATTGGAACAAAAGCGGCGGCTCTGTTTCGGTAACGAGGCCGACGCTTGATTTACGTCCAGCGGGATAGAATTCTAGCGAAGACGACAAAACCGATAGTGGGCGGGCAAATTGTTTTATCTCGACACGGCTGTTTCCCACTCCGGATCAAAACGATGCATCATATTAACGACCGAGTTGCTGAAATACCGCGAATATTCATCCATCACGCTGAAGAAGCGCAGGGAGACGGCGTTACCGCCGGAGCCGGCAAGGGAAGACGCTCCGCGGCTGGCCGTAAATGTTAATGCGCGCACGCACGCACGCACACGCACACAGACACACGCGCGCGCGGACAAGCACAGAGATGAGCTGGGAGTCTCTTGACTTGCAGCCTAATGATAATGAACGACCCGGCAGGTCCGGAGACTGGAACACTCCGTCATTCTTTGTCAATCGAACGGACGAAGGCCAAGGTTACATACAAACTGTCACGATGTCTCAGTCTAATGGCACATCAGGTAGAATTCACAAGTCCAGGCCCCACTGAAAAGGCAAAGCGACTTGATCGATGGCCACTTATACATCTGTTTTATTATTATTTATGCTGCCTAGCTGACACTAATTCAAAGCCAAACACAGTCCATAACATTATATTTCCATCTATTGATATGACTGAGTATATTAACAGGCGAAATTAGTTAACTGCCTCATTTAAGGGCTGTGCAGATGGGCCCATCTTGGATCTTGAGCCTGGAAACTCGTAAACATCTTTAAGTGTTATGCCTCCTACTGCTCTTTCAGGGAAATGCACTTAAAATGAGCTGGTCACATCAGCCCAAGATCTGCATTCAAGAATAACAGAAAGACTGGCAAAGGTCCAGGTTCTACCTGTACACATAAAAATAAACGTTTAAAAATGTTTAATTCGCGGACAAATCGCGATTCCCTAAAAGCGTAACGCAGCGTGTGCACGCAATCATCTGTTAGTTCATCCTCATTAAAACGGCGCCCTTAAGAGGATCCGTTGCGCTATAACGGGACTCACGACGCGGTCGTAGCACGTTCCAGAGAAAAGCGCTGACAATTTACTGACACCAGCTAGCAAAAGGAGAAATCCAAGTGGGGGGGGGGGGGGGGGGGGGGGGGGGGGGCATTGAGTTTAAAACGGGGACCCCCTCTCAGATGGTTGGGGAGGGAGAGAAACGGGGTCTTT
>JAABNY020000050.1:3281026-3291920 GCA_015164015.2 Brevimyrus niger
GGGGTTGGCGTGGATGGCGTCTGGTCGGTGGGGTGGCGGGTGGGGGGCGTGGTGGGCGGTGGTGGGCGTGGGGGGGGGGGGGGGGGGGGGGGGGGGGGGGGGGGGGGGGTCAATCAATACATTTCCAGCTTGGATCTCGTTATACTGCCCGAACTCCCGATATAGTGATTTGACGCTCTGTTTCCAGCATTACATTGCAAGGAGGTCAGTTTCAAAGACACCTTGGAACTTTGTAGATAAATGTAACACTCTATAATAACATTATTATGCGGAGATACTCTGAAGTTTTCCTGAACTTGAGAATATATCAATATACAGACGCAGCATTCGTCATTTTCGGCTGTCCATCGGTCACACGTTAATACAGACAAGGCGCGCGGGTGATTGATAGAAAAGATATTGAGTGAACAATGAGGGTAAAGTGCTCTGCAGCACAGAGTGGGACTACTTATGCTCTTTGGGTTCTCTAATGTCGCGCGATCTCTTTATTAGATAAAAAGAGAGAAAGGGAGACAGTAAGCTATACGCTAGCAGCCTACGGTGCACTTTCCAGGCAAATATCGCAACACGCATTTTAACGGAGGGTTAGGGGAGAAATGCATCAAAGCAGTAACGTGGTGATTACAATTAATATAACCGAGTATTATGAGAATAGATGACCCAGTGTCAACAGCACCGATTCACAGCACCAGAAACCACTTTTGCTGGAAAAGCAAGTACAACTCTTTTACCCAGTTAGAAATGCAGATGAACCGAGAAGAAAAGACGCACCAGAGACACTAACGAATATATAATTAATGGATATTAAAATGGATTCTAAAATGTTACTTACTAAGGTGTCCAGATCACATATGTTAGGAAATCCAGAGGAATCTTATCTTTCTTCTCCCTAGTCAGAAACAGCGATGCGTTCTTATTCCAGACAGAACCCCTTAACTGCAAGAGAAAAAAAAATGCATGAGTCAAATCATTCCCCTTAAATATATGAAGATTTCCGCAAAAGTGCAACCAGACAGGAGAAAAAGACGGAAAAAGGACGCGTCCGCCGTAACGAGCGGCTGCAGTTTCTACCTGCGCTTTCAATCCCGCCGCCGCAGATGCGGAGAGTGAATCGGAGCGGTAACCGGGGCAAAGTGAGCTTCCCCTGCTGACAGAGCCGCTGTCAGGTCGCCCCTCGCACTGCTGCCGACGCCGGGGAAGCGAGTGAGAGGAGATCGCAGAGGAGACGGGGGGACGCTCCCGCACACCTGCACTTCCGGCAGCGGCCGCTGGAGGGCCGGCTGCTGGAACGGGACCCCCCGTGAAAAAGCGCTTTATTCAGATCGAGGGGGGTGGGAGTCGACCGACTTATACACTGATATTTAACTAACCCTAACCCTATCGACGCTGCTGCTGTCAATCAGACCCGCATACCAGAATATTTTAAGTGTGATAACGTAAGGAATGTCGCTTTCTTCATAAGATACCGCGTAGAGTATCAATAAAATATTTAGAGAGTATAAAACCAGCAGGGAATAGGAATAAGCAGTAAAAACGGTATAACAATTCATACTGTTAACCGATAAGAATACGAACAATTAATGTCAAATAGAAAATGCTTGTAAGGACCGTAAATGTAGGTCTATTTTAAAATATTGCAATCTTTATTTACATTACGTATTGCGCTGTTACTACTTATGGTTTCCAAGTCGATTCATTAAGGTAATTTGTTTTGGGCATTTATGACAGTATTTTTTTTATTCTTTGCGCTGAAACCGACATGGTTGTCGAATTTTGCAGCATCTTCAAGAATGAAGCAACGAACAAACAAAAGAAAACAGCTACTTACAGACCAACCTATATAGCACGTACCCTCCCAAATGTCTGAGTGAATATGAAGAAGAGACAGCGGGAGAGATAGAATAACGAGTTATGTTGTGAGTTATTGGTTTTGGATTGGACACAGAGTACCAGCGGCTGCGGGCACAGCGTGCAGTAAATCTGGCGCTTGGGGGTCCATGGCCTGCCAGTACTTTTGACTTACTTCGTCATTTCCATACATGGTCACCGCAAATAAATCTAATCAGGTGGTTTTAAAATACCTGCGATTTCGTCGTTATTTCCCACTTAATATTCTTGGCTGCAAATACAGCGCATTGGGTCTCCGAAAAGATCGTAGGAGGCGCAGCGAGGGGGCTTGACTTTAATCTAGTCACAGGTAATGATACTGGAGAAAGTAACATTTCAGCTATACTTTGTCTGTGGTAAAATAATGATAGCGTACAGGCGGTAGATCACATGGCACGAGCACAAACGTCATTTTCAAAATGCGGAAATAAATAAATTAAACGGGAAAGTACGTATCTGTGTGTATTTAGGGAAGGTGGAAGGGATGTTCTGTGACGTCGACTCTACCTGCCACTGCCCAGTGTTAGGGAAGTTGCTAACAAAAGTAATCAGGTAAAGAGAGAGGTACAAAGTTCAGGTCCAGATAGTACAAATCCAGGCCAAGGTTTTGTTCCAACCAACCAGCTGAGTACTCTCTGACTGTGACTTTTCACGCTCAATTCCATTGTAAAAACCAAACCTTGGTCTGGATTTTAACTTCCCACTTTGCTCTTTAACGGATTACTTTTGTGAGTGACTTCCCCAACATCGCCGGTGCCTGGTGGGGCCCTAGGCCAGCATAGGGAGCCTCTCACCTGAGGAGCAACCAGACTGGGGACTGGAGGCCGTGAGTGTCAGGGGCCCTTAAATATTTGGAACATCATTGGATTGGTCTGGGTTGGGAGGGGGGGGGCAGTGTTTTAGGATTTCATGGGGCCTAAAATCTCTAGCAAGCCCCCCACCTCTTATATAAGAGGGTCTGTCAGCTCTGCTTGGGCTTTCACACAAATTCTCACATAGCCCCCCCCCCCCTCCCCCCTTGGCATGGCTACCGTGCTGATAATAATGTTCACTTTGCTGGCGGGGTGGGGGGTGTCGGGTGCGGTGGTGGGAATTAAGCTGTGGCTGAAGCGTTACATTGGGGAATATGTAGCCATTAAAACGACATGATCGCACATTGAACAAGCACAGGAGAGCACCGGGACTCTCCCCCGAATTACACAACGCTCGATTCTAACGCTAATTATGAGCACTCCCTGGGTGAAAGTCGATAAAACAAATGAATGCCATTAAAGCGTCCCGGCACACGTGTAATTAGATTTAGTCATACCTGCAGAATAGGTAGCCGGTGCTGCCTGACCCACTACCAGCGATTCGTCAGAACCTGGATGAGCGAATGGGCCCACAGCGTCTCTCTGGCGTGGCCAGGATTCTGGGCTTAGTTCCCGTCCCATGGCCGCTTTTCCGGATCGTGACGATGTCGTCCCATAGCCCAGAAATATGGGTTTGGGTCGTTCCGCACTCGCTGCGTCCTGCCCGACGCCCTGGCACCCCCCTCTACAGTCTCCCCTGCTCCAAGCCTGCTGAGTGTCCGTGACCCTGCGCTGGGGTGGAAGCGGTCACATCGGCGGTACAAGGTCGATCAAAAACAATACTCCCTCCATTGTGAAATATCAGGTTTGTCTCTCCATTATAGGTTCCGTAATTCGGATTTTAGAAATGCAGATGAAGTCATTTTCACGCCAATTGACGTGTGTAAGTTGTTCGCTATGTGCATTTGTTCCCTTATCAGTTTACTAGTTTTGTCCCCACTAGTGGATTGCCAGATTTTAAAAGTCCAGCCCTCTCCCAGCTCTCTTGTGATACATCCATCTTCCATAAGTGCTTATCTAGGAAAGGGTAACAGAGTGTCCGGAACGTGCCTCAGGAACGACGGCATGGGGGGGGGGGGATACCTCAGATGGGATGCTAGTCTATCACAGGACTCACAATTTCTTCCAACGCCAGTTTGATTAATCATATGCTTCTTGAGTTAGTGGTGAAACTGGGAAGCTTTCACAATACATGGGGAACATGCACAAGAAATACGGAGTAGGGCTCAGTACCGAACCCCCACCCTGAAGGTGCGACAACGGTGCCCCCCTCTGGTCCACCGTGTCATCCTTCACGGCAATCCACAATCACATAAACGTTTCACAGCGCGCAGGATCAAAAATATGGTTGCAATGACACTGAGAAGTGGAGTCAAGCTGCGGAGTAACTTCTTAAGGCGTTAAATTCTTAATTTTGAAGCTTAAACCCAAATAAAACAAAGTGGAAACAGGAAAAGAAAACTGTTGTACTGTTACAATCTATATTTGGTATCAAGTGGTAGAAATAATTATTTTGATTTACTACAGTATTACGCCTGTTTTGTGTTGTTTGTTATGGTCTTAATATACAACTTGTTATAACTTCATGATGACAAATGGCTCCCCTGTCCACAGGGTGCTCATATACTTTAACCTCTCAAGGTGCATCATTCTCTTTAACAGGTGGCGCTACATATTTTCTGGAAGGGGCCGCTTGTTTTTGACACACCCCATTTAACCGACACGCTGTTTCCAGTATATTGCCCTTGTAAGTGCAGCCCCCCCCTCCCCCCTGGTCACTCACCTGCTGCAACCAATTAAAACGTACAGCTTGTAAATGTATTGTGGCCGGTACGTACAGCAAGAGCCTCGCAGTGAGGTGTTCCAGTATTCCGATGTTTGTGTGTGTGCTTGTCTGTGAGGGGTGCGTATAGGGGCGGGGCCACCAGGGGCACTGGCCGCAGCTGGAAGCTGATTGGCTCCCGGAGTGTCCCCCCTCTCCTGTCACTCACTGATTCAAAACATATAATTGGCTAATGATGAGCTTGACCCGCATGCATGAATTATTGCCCCCTCTTATGTCCTTGACCTTAAAAAAAAGAATCCTAGATTCGCCTGCTCTGCTCAGGATGGCCAGTAGGATCGTGCAGGATACATATAAGATGCTTACTTTGGTATGGGATTTGAGGTTAGTTTAGCAAACAAAATACAACATTAGCATAAGGGGAGATGCATGAAAATAGGGTAGACATTAGGTGTAGGACAAAGTTACAGCGGACGTGGAATCATGCGCGAGGTCTGGGAGTATTGTCTGGGCCAGGAGGAGAGCGACATTGAATCTTATATCGCGCATAATAGGGGGCAGGTGATGTAAAAAAAAGCCCGTCATCTCACCGTCCTCTGTGCTCCTAATCCTGACACATTTCCGCGGGAAGCGTCTGCGTTACTCTGAGATCATAACCATTTATGACCACCTCTGCTGTTTTATAAGGGTGGTTCACACACATACTTAAAACCGCAGTCTTATGAGACGGTTAATGGCTGCAGTGCCATTAGAATATCAAATAACTGGGAGGCAGGCTGCACAGCTAGTAACAGTGATATTAATTACCTGTCAAATTAATTTCTCAAGTGAAAATACTGTACCATATGGTTTTCCAGTCTTCATTTAACTTCCCTTGCCTGCTCACGCTCGGCGTAATCAAAACCACCGCTTCACAAAGACGGATAATGCACCAACTGCTTTCATGAGATTACTTTAATTAGTCCGGTTTACATCTGTATTTATCAGACTGACAGGAATGCCCTGATGCTGAACATTTCAACAGCAGCAGGCCGATATCGCCAGCGCCGAGAGATTAGCTTTAGCGTGTTTCTCCGACATACAAGAAGTCCTTATTCTTCGGCGCACGCTAACTCGCTAAAAAATTAGCCAGTGTTTTAATCAGTGCCACAGGTTCTTGCCACAGAACACAAGTGAGAATAACGCAAAAACGATGGCATCTGACTCAAGATCAGCCAGCGGTTGCACCCTGCAACTCGTGGTTTGTGTTTGTTTTTCTGCGTGTTTTCTGCGTGAAGGTCATGATACACGGGGCAACTTTTTGGACCGGTGCCAACCAGGTGCAACAAAGGGCAACACGCCTGGATCTGAATAATCGTGAAAAGTTGCCCACTGCCAATCACAATTTCAAATGCAAATTCGTTGCAGAGTATCAGTCGGAAAGGGCCCGAGCAGCACTGGTCAGCAACACTACCTGACAATATTGCCCGAAATGTTGCCCCATGGAACATCACCCTAGGCGTAATATGTGACATTTTCAGGGTGGCCAACTTTGGAGTGAGACTTTCAGTTTGATACTGTGCTGCACACTCATTCAGATGTATGTGACAGTTTTATTACCATGTACATAGGCCATTGCACTTAAAAACTACCTGAATGGTTTTGATGAACCTAATTTGAGGTTTATAATCCAATGATATAGCTGAGAGAGTGAGTGTCGCATCAGATGCGCGAGAGCTGGCAACCCCGCACTGACAAAGACGGGAAACATCTCATAACAAACAGCATGTCATATAATATCGAAGCTATTTAATAAACTCCTAGGTAAATTCCTAACTTAATAGCTGCATAATTAGCAAACTGGCCTTGCGTGTCTGAGATAAATTACGGGTAACCACGAAGCGGAGTGTGGGGTTCCTGCGGTCGCTTACGGTATTTGTGGAGAGAGCTTGACGTTGGTTTTCAGCCAGAAATAAACATACGTAGTCTGTGAGTCTCTGCTGCAGCTCCGAACAAAACTTGAAACTGGAACAGATGCAGTAGGATTTGTCAGGCAGGAATTATTTTTAAATTTACTAAAAAGTGGACAGCGGCTCCAAAAGAACCAGTAAGCCATCATCACGCACTCCACGTTTAGCATTTTTCTATCATTTTTGTATGAGGTTCGTCCTGAAAAACCAGTGAAATATATAAAACGCAACCTGCAATGCTGGGGCTGCATTTAAACATGCGAGGATAATTAGAATAAAATGCGCTCCGCGACGTTCATTGGTGTGCTAAGCAGAGTCTCTAATTGGGATGATCTGCACCTGGGGGCATGAGCATGTTCTCCGTGAAGAGGTGAGGAGGAGGGAGCCAAGGTCTGTAGTTTGAGGACGTATTACCCATGCGGCGGCAAAGCGAGCCCAGCAACACTCCAGAGCGTGAACAGAAAACACCTTGGAAGAATAACACGTCTAACCATGAACAATTACACAAGTGTTTCGGATCACCAGATGTCACATGCGGGCCCAGTCGGATGAAATTCTCACCTCCCATTCTGATCTATTCAAACTTTTTATTCAAATTCGATCGCCTTACTTTTACTAGCACTGCTCCCTGTGCAAATCAACCCATTCGGTGACAGTGGCGACCGCCCAGGGCACCATCTTTTGAAGGGGTGCAGACCTAGCACGTCAGTTTCACTGTGTTTCAGATAGGGGGCGCCAGTGGTGAAGCCCAGGGCCCCCATATAGGCTTCAATTGCTACTGGGGCTGAACTGGTATTAAGAATTCGCCCTCCACGATCAATTTCTCACTTCGGGGGTGTAGCAAGGAATTCTGGCCCCCCCTGACAAAATGTCACCTTAGGCCCCCTGGATACATTCTGTTAAATGTAAGTGGGGGGCCCTCCTGTCCAGCTTATGCTTATTATTTTTTACCTTCCCCCCCCACTGAGAAGCGAAGAAGGTATTAGAAGAGGCATTAAATGACATGCAAGGCTGGGTGGACCCCCCCCCATTCGCGTCTGAATTAAGGTGCGTCGCTGCCTTTTTCATCAGTCGAATGCACACTCTGACCTAAATGCTCGCGTCGTAATTCACCGTGAAAATTTTAACTATGGGCGTGATGATCTATCATCCCCCTTTCTGGCAAATACAGACAGAAATATATTTCTGATCCTGCGGGATCCACTTTATATCAGCTGCAGAACTTCGGGAAAATTGAGAGTTTATAACATAATCCACAGAGTTTTAACTTCTTCGACGAGGCCAGAGCCAAGTAAGGGTGAGCGGGGGTGCAATCAGGTTAAAGAAAATAAAAAAATAAGAATGTTGCACCGTTTGGAGGTGTGTCTTTGTTCCATATATTGTGCTCAGCCTATTTTTCTTTTGGTTAAAATCTTTAATTAATTTAATGTATAAGAAATTAAATCAAAATCAATTCTTTTCTTCATTGTGGGGTGAAGATGGATGGACAAACACGAGCATAATCGTCTGATAAATGGAGATAAATTGCCAGTCATCTCTCTGAGGGTGATCCTCACCGTGGCCTCAGAGGGCTCACTCAAAGGGCTTTTCTCCAAATTTCCACTTTCTGCTTTTCCACCAAGATGGAAAGGCCTGCCGGACTCCCGTCGTTTGTGTTATGAAGATTCTCCCGAGGTTTCCCATTAACTAAAATGGCACGCCATTAAAATTCAGATCAAGGCTCTCCTGATAACTGTGTCGCCGGTAACTCACAAGACGGCAGATTTCCCTTTATTTACATCTGTGTTTAAAATACAGACCGAAATGCCCCTAAGCAGAATATTTCAAGAACACTTAAAGCTGTTGATAAGATGAGTGACTCATTAGCAGGTCGTTACTAGTATAAACGTGATTGAAGTACTTAATACGTGGAAAAGCTTGTCTTTGACATGCTATGCGCATCAAATATGACTAGTTTAGAGTAATTAGCTCACATCTTCAAGCCAGAGAACACAAATGAGAATAGCCCAGGATGAGGGGGGAAGACACTAAGACCAAAATGTGGAAGCGTTTAACCCGACTTTTTGACTGTTCACATCACAGCAGCTAGCTATGGCTTGTCGGAAAAATAAACGCCAAACAGTTACACTGTCATCGTCAGAAACTTCAAGCAGCCACATTTTAATTGGCTCGTCAGCAAACGGCGAATACTTAACATCCAGTCATCGGTCATCCTCTCTCTCTCAATGCATTTTCCTGCGACCTCTTGTTTCGCTATATCTCTTGCGTCAAGCGCAAATTAGATGCGAGCCGCAGCTCCGGTAACACCAGCCTTTAACCCCGTCGCCCGGCACAGGCTGTCATTTGTGGTTCTCACTGACACAGAGTGTCACGCGTCTCCCCTCTGCCTTCGACAATCCCAGGTAACCCCGTGAAATCCGCATTGGCAAAGGTTACGATTCCCGCTCAGCCCCTCAGTAAGTGCGACGCTTGTAGCTGTCATGCTGGTATCACGGTAGGTTAGGGATAAAAGCCCAGAAACAGGTTCAAGGGAAATCAACCTGACTGAGTATAACAATCTGCCTGGACTTCAAAGGCGTTCGAACCCGAGGAACAATACAGCAACAGATTAGCACCCCGTTGGGTGCCCGTTTCCATATGCGCCAAAGCCGTCTCCCGTCTTACATTCCGAACGGCTACATTTGATGCCGATCTCGCCATTCGCCGAAACACTTGAGAGAGCAGCAGTGTTCAACCAGGACGTCAACTCAAGGCAGACGGACTGCGTCAGCAGCACAATGAGAGGTTACAGTAAAGAAAGGAGAATGGAGGATACTTTGTGTGCAACAACACGCATAGAGGCTTTAATGCATCGTATAACACCTTAATGCATTTTCCCAGAATACACCAGCTGTGAAACACTGAATGTGATGATGAGGTTGAGGCCACATTATAATTGTATTTACAGTATGGAGACTAAACATTTTAATGGGGAAGAAAGTTTTTATATGTAAATGAAAGAAAAAAATCATGTTTAACCTCTAACACTTGGTAAGAAGCTGAAGTGAAATGATAAAAGGACCCAAATTCATGTAATAATTCAGTTAAAAAGTTGTGAATTCAGAGGGACACTTTGCAAATATGTGGAACTATTGACAAGACCCCTACAGCTTTTTGGGTTTCTGTGATACTTGAATTAGGCTATTTCACACCTGATGGAAGTGGGGGAAAAAAATGCTGTACAGTTTTGTCAGGATAGAGGCTGTTTTTTATTGAAACTTTTGCAGGATGCGTCTGTGTCTGCTGGGTGATATGAAGACTGCGGTACAGCGCCACAAAACGCGACCACGCGATCAGTTGTGATCTTTAAAAAAAAGCTCGACACTGAAAAATGTGAGAGGCCGATGGTGTCCGTGACCTACGCCCCCAGAGGCGAAGGGGTGTAAGTGCAGCAGCGGTTTCACTGGAATGCCGCAGTATCATGCCAGCTGGAGACTGACTGATTGCTTGAGCTCCTGACCCGCGTGCTGCGTTAGGGGTTACGACAATGTGGGTTTGTCCTGCAATCTGTCCCCCACCAGTTGTGTGACCACGGCACTTAGTGCCGGTCAATCCGACATGGGCGGCAGATTCTGAGGGGGCTCCGATTTAGCGAACCACCCCTCCCACCCCCCACATGCTCCCATCCGAACAAGGTGAAATTAGTGAAGTTTTTGGGGGGTGGGGGGGTGGGATGGGGCTGGTTCTCCAGTGCCAATGGCGCTACCTGGGCTGAGACTGATGCCACGACCTCATAAGCCTGGTATTTCACATACAGCAAACTGTTAGCATGGGGAAGAGTCATATGGAGGCCATTATCCTCTGTGGATACAGGGCTTGCATTTCTCAAAAGTAATTTGTAAGTGCCTTCTACTGGGAAATATATCAGATGATAATCCTTCAGGTTAAAGTCTCTGTCTTCAGCCCATGGTGAAGGTGCGAACTGGATGCACCTTGGATGGGGGATGGGGGCAAGCCTTTGTCTGCTGTGCATGTCACCCAGAACGTAGTACTTTGGTATTTATGGACAAAGAACAGGATGCATGCATGGATGGACAGAAGTCACTAAAGACAATGTGAGGGGCCACCAGCATGCACAGCTCTTGAGGTGTGAGGCAACAGTGCTAACCACTGCACCACCATGCCGCCCCCCCGCCCCAAAATCACCTGTGTGGTTCGGCCGCTATCTCTGCTGGACAAACCGGAAAATAATATAAGACGTTACACATAAACGTGCAAAGAGCAAGGAGATGGTTATGTTTCCCTCTTGGAAAACAATGCTGCTTGCCCTCTCATGGCCTATAATGAAACACATGATGTCATGTGCTCTAAGTAGAGCCTAACCAAACACATGATGTCATGGGCTCCGTTAAGTAGAGCCTAACCAAACACATGATGTCATGGGC
>JAABNY020000050.1:3330292-3345543 GCA_015164015.2 Brevimyrus niger
TTTTTTTTTTTTTTTTTTTTTTGTAAAGTAAAAGTTTAAAAAAAGTAGTTAAGGTAAGAAAATAGAAAAAGGAAATTATTTTGGTGGGGGGGGGGGGGGGGGGGGGGGGGGGGGCACAGTGTGACGAATGCCCCTGCATGTTGCCGGCCCAGGTTCAGTACCTAAGAGTCCAGCCAAAAACACATTTTGCAAAGCAGAAATATGCTCAGTTAAAGGAATTATTCAAAGTGCATCATGATTATTTTTAAATTATCACTTTGTAATCAAATCGTGTTTTTTTAAATACAGCTTAAAAATGTTTGCATATTTATTTGCGCAAGCTATGTGTTCATTTATTTATCTTTGCCACTCATGAAATTAGAATCCTTAATTCTCGTTTAAAATAAAATCGCATTTCGTATCTTGCATCGAGCCTATTTGGTAATGACAACTTTATTCTTTCCCTTTAGAGATCATCTATAAAAGGGATCTGTTTCCATGGTCCCAATAGTGCCTATTATAAGAGGGTGGCAGCCATTCATCATGCGAGTGAGCGTTCAGTACGATGGCCTTGAAAGATTTCCAAAAACCACTCATTAACAATTCACTATCATTCTCTACTAACTGTGGTTTTTACATTACAGCCTGATTCACTTTGTAGCATAGCGCTGTGCTCCTGAATCGATCTGAACATGGTCCATAAACAGCGGAGGATTTTTGAAAGGTCGCAGCGTCTCATGTTCACCGTTTCGCTGAGATTTTCGCACGGCGGGTTGATAATTTTTTTCTTTGACCTGTTTGTTTAAATAAAATCCAAGGAACCACCTGTAAAAGGCAGAGAGTCTGGCTCATTTAATTTAGGGAATATATTCAAATGATAATCAACATGGAAATTAGAAAATGACTTAGAAATAGAAAAAAAGAACCATGTATTTTAAGCTCAGCAACATAAATGATACTGAATTTTAAAAACGTGTTTAATAGCTGACTGTTGTGCAGAAATGCCATTGGTGCCCTAATCAGATCCTAAGTTATCTCTCTGCATGTACCTTTTTTTCTGTGTTGTAAGTAACTATTTTAACTATTTTGTAAGCATTTGCATGAAGCCATGCAAAGACCATTTATTGCACAATGCAGTCCTATCAGTCACTCACATATATTGGAACTGCTGCTTACAAACACATATGAATATAAATATGATTATGACATATTTATGATTTTGGATGTATAGAGGAAATAGCTCCGTGTTTGCTCTCTCCTTTGATACTGGCTTGTCTATTGAATGTCGGTCTGCAATTTTTATTGTGTTTCTCAGGCTAAAAGAGACAATCTAACCTTGCACACAAGAAGAGTAATTTCGCCGTTATGCCAATGATCTTTTTTTCTTCCCATGCACAATGGCGTTTGCATTTATTAAATGTCAGATTTGGTCAGCTTTAGGTCCTTGTATATGCAAATTTCACCAATGCATATGTAAGTGTGACTTTTGTGCAGATATATTCTGGAAGGGGACATACAAATGGCGGCCTAATGATATTTGTCATGGCTTGTAAATTCTCTGGCATGATGGTGAACGATTGCCATTGAACGCAGCAGTAATAACAGCGGCAATGAAAAATACAATGACCCACTTTTGTCATACACAGGAATAGAGAACGATAGAACGATTTAGTGTTGCTGTGAGGTGAAGGACACTTTGATAATTAATCTAAAAGGGTTTTAGGTGAAAAACATTAACTTTGTACAAAGGAGCAACAGCTTATCATAATAATATGATATGTAAATTCAATTACTGTAGATCATTAACTTTGTTTTAAGGTTAAAATAACCACCACAAAACAATGATGTCACCTCTTATATTTATTAAATATTTTTAGAAACAGAAATTCCTGTTTACCTCCATGGATCAGAACGAGCATTGCTACAAATATTTCCACCAGTAAATCATATATGACTTGTTACAGCTATGGCTCACTTCTCATTGTGCACTATATGAATCACTATTTGCTGAAAAGCCTTGATGGAGACCAAAGCACAGAAAGAAAACCGTTTCCCGCATTAGACCCACTATAAAAAATGAGCCAGCAAACTCCGTGTTATTTTTTATTCCGCTATAGATGATTAATGAACTATTTTTTAATATAAAGAGCATGCTTATGCGTATATTTATTATAAATAATAATGCAAAATGAACTATTTATATTATTTTGGGTGGGCATAATAAAGCAGAAATGACAAATTGGCAAAGTTAAAAAGACTTCTAAATTGCCGTCAGCAGGGAGAAGTTGACTTTGCCTATTCATTTAAACGAAATGTGCTGATGTGGTATAATCACGGTGTTTATATAAATAAATGTGTCTGAGGGATGAAGATTTGCTTATTATAATGAAGGAGAACTTCACTTTTACCACTGCTGTAAAATAGCTAATAGAATAACATTGGGTTAACCGTAGCCTTTGGTCACCTCTTGCTTAATATCTGATTGGTAGGCAGTGGTCATTTAATGACCTTGGCGTGGCAAACCATACAGTACCAAGAAGACAGTAGGTAATATGTAAGGATAGGGATACAAGAATATTACTTGCTGACATGAACAAGAGTGTGGGGTCAATGTCGCCCGTTATGTGGATCATTCCGGCACTTTGGTTTCTTTTAGCGTGTAGGTCGCATTTTTATGATGCACGTTAAGTGGAAAAAGATTCAGTCTATTTCTGAACGTCTGGTAAAATGTCAAAACAGAATTAAATAAACAAATAAATAAATCCCAGATGTCGGCAACTATACAAGCAGCCATCCTGTCCTGAAGTTTCCCATTTTGAAAGCGCTGTCGAGATCTTCGCGCGGAAGCTTGGTTCTTTAAAGGTCCAGAGCTCCTATCTGCTTGGGAGATGCAGCGATTACGGGAGACACGGAACTTTATCACCGAGCAGCACACGCACCCCGGGGGACCGGAGTGAATCGGCGACGTGCTGACGCCGGACCTAGAACCAGCACCAGCAACCGTCAGCTCATAGCGGCAGCTGCATGGCCACGAACGAAGTATGGTGGCGAGCGACTGTGCGGAAATGCCACAGGCATTTTTTTTTCTGTATTACGCCAAAGCCGCCTTCAGTGTGTTTGTTATAGACAAATTATGAAAATCATACCGGACCGTGTTGTACCCCAGAAGTCATGGAGATGAACAGACGGACTACAAAAAATGGCACTTAAATGGCACACCTAAATGTCACGACACACGGAACCACGATAAGCGGCCGGGGATGTGTTCTGCCGCTAATTAAAATTCGTCTGCTCACGACTAGCTTGCGTATTCTGCTTTTCTTCACCTGCTCATCACCCAGCAGTCTTCTTAGACGCAATCAGGGAACGTCGTAGAACCCATTCGTCAAGAAGAGTTATACTGTGTCTGCATGATCCATTAAAAGAACTGTCCACAAGGATGCGTAAACATTTAAAGAGATCTGTCTTCCAAATAAACATCGGTTGCTTGGAAGAGGCAACCCTTGTGCTGGTGGCTTTTCGAGGAAGTACAGGGGACAGGGCAGGGGATACCCTAGAGGAGATGCTAATCCATGGGGGGGGGGCGGAGGGGGGAGGTACACACCCATATTCTAACTTAGAGACACTAATCCACTTAGCTGAATTTAATTAAACTAAATTTAATTGAAATGAATTGGATTTGAGTTGAATTGAAATGCAACTTTTGCTGCTTGTACAGGTACACAAGTACAACTACACTGGAATTCTTGTACATTTCCCTCGGCCAAGGTTTAAGGACAACGAACAAAAAGGCGCTTGGGTGGTAGATGATTAAAGCTGCATAAATTTGGACTATGGGAAGAATCTGGAGTACCCACACGATCACTGGGAGAAAACACACACTCACACACATAGAACCAGGGGCGTGATCCAACCGCAGCCACACGCCAGCCGTGCTTAAAACTGGGACGCCGCTGCTCGTTCATGCAAGCCTAATCCCGCACCTAACCCGGAGCTCAAGCTCAGGCCCTTACAAAGGAGTTGCAATACAAAGGCACGCTCTCTGACATAATAAAGGACCTATATTGTAATTATTTCCATGGCGATTTACGAACAAGTGCATTCACAGCAAACGCGAGGGCATCTTCGGAGGCTGTGCTGGTGTAACAGGGCAGAGGCCTTGCCAAAGATCCGGCACGACAAGAAGATCCCTCAGTCAGTGTCCTCTACCCCTGTCACCTTCCACATAAAACCAGGGAGATGGATTTCTCTCGATAGCCTCGCAAACAACCTCTTTGGTAACAATCTATGGTCTATAGGAGCACTGTTTGTTAAGTGTGGTATTGATCGGCTGGGAGAACAATTACACTGTCTGGCACACGTGGATTATGGGAATTACTTGGGATAGTTACAGGGCTGTTTGATTCACGGTAGTTTAGTCAGCCGAAGAACATCGGTAACAAATAATATTTGTATTATTACTATAAGCATAGAATTTGCGATTAAAAACAAGCAATGCATCGTCGACGGGGCTATGTTAATGAGCCTGGAAAGACGTCCCGACCGAAAATCCACATCAAATGCACGCGACCATCAGGCAGTGTGCAGGGCTGACACATTTCCGACTGTTGTAAACCGCAAGCAATATTATCTAACAGGATGTAAGCAGTCCACAGAGGGCAGCTTGCAAGACAAACGTCACTAAGTCCATCGATGGTGGATACTGTTATACCCTTGGGAAACAGTTTTATTGAGTCACAATTATAATCTGCTTTGATAACAAAAAAAATAAAAAATCAAACATAAACTAAAATGAGCAAATGTTCCAGATGAACCTACTGATCACATTTACTAGACGGCACGGATCTGACTGTCTCTCCATCCTTAATGACATACTGTGTATCACTTACATAATACAATACGTGTGTTTAAAGTCTTTCTGGAGCAACTGAATAAGTATCTGATTATGGGATTTGAACTGAATTTGTTCAGCACAGGGAAGGAAAAACTGAAATTATAACACAAAAATCATGTCTCATGACAGTGTTTCTCAATCTGGTCCTCAGGGGCCTCGAGCTGGTACACATTTTTGCTCCCTCCGAGCTCCCTGCCAGACAGAGAGATGGGAGGGAGCAGAAACGGGGGCTGTCTGCAGGCAACGTAATCCTGTAAGGTGGACGGAGGGGATGTGACTCTGCTCTCTGAATTGCCAGTTTGAGTGAGGTTTCTGTCCCAGCCTCTGGGGACCTGGAGGCCGTGGGATATGCCCCAATTCCGTCGTGGATCCTGCTCCGAGCATGCTGGGCCTGGTTCCGAGTACGGGGCCCCTGACAGGCTTGCCTGAGGGCGCCCCCTCTGCATGCCAGCACATGCCCCGACATCCGCCGTGAAGCAGACACCTTGCCCGTCTTCATCAGTGAGACGGGCAGACAGAGAAAACCCTCTTTCCCTCACCCGGCCGTTTAAAACGGAGCGACCGCGCTAATCCCCAGCACAGCGATCGGGCCGGACCGTGGAAAAAACACTCTGAAGCACCACGCACACTGCAGCTCCCAGAGAGGCTTTTCGGAAAGACAGGTAGTGCGGGGCCGAGCGCCGCAGGACGCAGGAGTTTTCCTTGATGCTCCTCAGCAGGAAGACCTCAGCAGCGAATTACCCTTCAGCTGACCTTCAGCCCGATTAACTCATGCCTGTAGACGGAAATTAAAAAAAAAAAAACCAAAATGTAGAAATAGATGTTTCTAGGAGATAGAACGGTTGGATATCTGATAGTCGGCTTGTTTTCCTCGGTATCCGTTTTGCAAAATATGCATTTGCCCGGAAAAATCACAAGACAAAACAGCTGTCGGAGAACAGAATTAGCTTGCGCTTTGGCTGCGGATGAGGATTTCGTACAAACCCATGCGTATAAAAGTGAGACGTCTCCTTCTGAGTGAAATTTGTTAGGTATATTTAGCACTCTGAATATAGAGCGTTAGACAAGGACAAAAATAACTCAGCTGTTATTTAATTAAACAAACTGGGAACCAAAGTGAGATTTCTAATTAATAGTTTTAAGCTCCATTATGAGTTTACTTTTGAGAATTCTTGTAAGTCATATGCCTGTCACATTTTATGATCGTTACCCTAAAATACATTAGTCATCCGTTCAGTTACGTCCAATCGAGGAAGATCTGATCATTCTTAGGTCTGATTAGAGTCTTGATGAAGTTTATTGAAAGGCATCTGAAGTAGCCGTAGTGGACATTAACAGACGTGCAATGTCGACATCGATTTATCACCAAATGATAAAAACTACAGCAGCAAAGCTGGTATTTTAAAATAAAAACAACAGCAATAAAAATCATCGTCATCCATCCTTTTTCCATAACCGCCTGTCCTGTCACAGACATGGCCGTTTGGAGGCTATCCAGCAACAGACGCAGGGCAGGGCATAACTCAGCAAGGGGTGCCAATCCAGATAATAATAATAATTATAATAATTATAGTAATAATAATATAAAACTTGCAGCCATGGTTTTCCCCGCCAACAAAACTTGGGTAACTGTCAGTAACTCGGTAAGTGATTTTTATTACGTAATTTAAAATTATACAAATAAATAATGATCAATTTAAAATTGATTTTTCTAATTGCACCAGTACAGAAAACAAAATAAACTATGAGATTATTAGAGAATAAGGAATTTACATATAAGAGTTTAAGAGGACGTGCATGTAACGTATCAACACAAACAAAAAGAACCGCATGTAAGAATTAAGTTACACTTGAGGAAAATTTTAAATTTGCACGTAGGAATCTAACAGTGGGGTGGATACAGGAGTCATTAGGCAGAGATGTGCAGTGATAGTGCAATTACAGTTAGATGTGCAGTGATAGTGCAGTTACAGTTAGATGTGCAGTTAATAAAGCAGTGCAACAGCGAGCAGAGGTAGCTCCATAAGTGATAAATGGTAAATATATTTGTGTTGGGGGGGTGGGGTGGTTGACAGTCAAGCCAGTCCTAGGTGTTGCTCTGGCTGAGGGTTCGAATCGCGTGCGAGAGGAAACTTCTCCTCATTCTCTCCGCGTTGGCCTTGAGGGAACAGAAGCACCTCCCTGACCGCAACAGAGAAAAAGTGTTCACTGTTTGCGTGGCTGGGGATTCACTGTGTTCCTGGCCTTGGTCCAGCACCGAAGGGCTGTAGATGGGCTGGAGGTCAGGGAGCCCAGAGTGAACGCTGCACTCCGCCGATCGCACCACCCTCCGGAGACGCCGCCTATCCTGCCTGCTGCGATTCCCGAACCAGCCTCTGATGCCTCCTGTCAGGAAGTTCTCAGTTCTTCTTATTAATCTTCTAAGGGTAATCGTCTGTCAGTACAGGACAATATATTATTTTGCTCACCGTTAACATGATTCTTTGCCAAGGTTTAGACAATTATTTAGACACATTCCTTAGGACAGGAATGATTAGAATTTAACCTGAAATTGAAACAATAGGCAACTGGAGCCAATTAACAATTTTCCACTAAAAACTGCATTTGGGATTAGTGCACATTATTCAATTAATCCCATAAATAGTAAGTCCATTGTTTGCAACTTCAAAATAAGGCTTTGCATATTAAACCCTTATATTCTTAAAGCAAATATATGCGAGACGCCAGATGATCGGCGTGAAGATTCCATCTTGCAGTTCGGGTGTTTCCCCGTGATGCCGGGCTGTAAGCAGCTGGAGAAGAGAGGAGGCCTTCAGAGATAAAACAGGAGGCGGATAGCGCCAGTGATTCCAAATGCGGTGCCGCATATTCCAGGGGCTGGGATTCAGGTAGCGTGGGGCTGGGCAGGAATTCACAGGATCACTCTCAGGCAGAGGTGCATGTGTCGTCGCGCGAGCCAAAATGCGCGACGGTGACGCGCGTACAGTATGTGCTTCACGAACTGGCCGTCCCTAGTGTCTGAAAACCCCGCCGCGACTGTAAGATAAACACATCTAAGTATCGTCTGTGTTTTTATTAGCCTGATATTAATCTGGCAGTTACGCTTTGAGATGCTGAATAACAATTAGAGGCTGGTGACAGGGGAGCCGGAGATATACAGGGTGTCATTTCATTATTTTGCGCATCCGAACCGAGGAATGTCTTCATTTAAATGAAGATAAAATTAAACCCAATGACACAGTGACTTTGATGTCTAAGCGCATATTAACTCAGTAAATGCTCATTATATTACGGGAGTCGGTCTTCCTTGTGTTTTCCGTAGAGCGCCGACATGCGAGTGCGAACGCCGTCGAGTTTGGAGGGCAATTTGATAAATTCCCCCCCACTTATCATCAGCCGCTTGATTCGCTTCCGGAAATGCCGCAATAGACGGCTCAGCGTGGGATTAGACGCGCTTCGCTCTTTTTTAGCCATGGCGAGTGTCATTCACGTGGTCATGTACTCCTCCAAATTAGCGGATGCCGTCACGCTTACGGCCGTACGACGGTAAGCGGGTCTCAAGTCCACTTGGTCCGCAGTAACTGTCCCTGGCGTCCAACGTTAACGTATTATTTATTTTATTTATTACTAATATTTTTTTTATTTTGCCCCTGCAGTTTTTTGTAGTTAATATTATCACTCATCTTCATCTTTACGATAATTTTTTTTTAAAGTCTGTGTTTGTTCAAATTCTTTTAACATAGATTTGCGTGACGTTTATTATTATTTGTGACATTATTAGTTGTAATCTCAACATTGGGAGACAGATACGGATTATATGACAGCAATCTAAGGTTATATTCACACAGTGACAATATCAGGCTCCAAATTATTACAGTCTTTTCAATCAAATGACTAAACTTGTGAATATATACAAATAATGTTCAAATATGGGTGGCATGGTAGTGCAGTGATTGGCACTGTTGCCTCACACCTCTGGGACCTGGGTTCGAGTCTCTGCCAGGGTTTCGTGCGTGTGGATTTTGCATATTCCCCCCGTTTTGTTGTGGGGTTTCAAAAACATGTGGAGGCTGATTGGAGTTACCAGATTGCCCGTAGGTGTGTGAGTGTGCCCTGCGATGGGTTGGCACCCCATCCTGGGTCGTTCCCTGCCTTGTGCCCGTCGCCTCCAGGATAGGTTCTGGACCCCCTGTGAACAGGAGCAGTGGTTTCAGAACATGGCTGGATGGAAATCCTTCTCATCATCCCAATAACAAACCAGAACTCTGGTTCATTTTTTTATGGCATGTACAGTCTAATGGCCTTTCAAGAGGCACCTTTCCCCACCACCAGGAGGACCATCCTGGTCCGTTGGCTTCTTCATGGAGCCCCATCTCAGGACACATACAGTCACATCCTACAGCTCAGACATCAGCTCACACTGGCTCTTATCAGTGGCCCAGTCACCTTCCTGCCGGAACCAGTCAGCACAGGCTAGCACAAACCAGCACAAACCAGCACAAACCAGCACAAAGGCGAGCAGTCAGCGCTGGCGGCATTTGTTACCCAAATCCCACCTGCTCTCTGACTCGCCTCTCCGTTCCCGGGTTCTGCGGGGTGAAGCCGTCATCTGGACAGGCCATCACTTTCTGAGTCCCCTCTCCAGCTGCGTTCAGCCCAAGAGATTGGGGAGATAAAGGGGGGGGGGGGGGGGGGGGTGCAGGTCCACCAGTGTCCCCCAGAAAGTGATCCACTGAGTGCTTCTGCATGCAGTTCATTAAATGCGATGGCAGCGTATGTGCATGGGCGTATGTGCATGGGCGTCTGTGCATGGGCGTATGTGCATGGGTGTATGTGCATGGGCGTATGTGCATGGGCGTATGTGCATGGGCGTATGTGCATGGGCTCACTCTTGCTGCATATGCGCCTCGGGCCGGTGACGTCAGACCCGATTACCTCATCCTCAGCCTGTCCGACAGCCGCTTTACTGACATGCTCCATATCAGCGATGGCCGGTTTTTTTATTAGCAAATTCATGTTTAATTTTGTTTTCTTTTATGGAAGAAGTGTTTGCTACTATTAATATTATAAGGACTTGTTTGTTTATGTCAATCAGGAGCATAGTTCGGGGCGAATGGATAGGGGGGCTAGGTTTTTACTATGGGGGGGGCAAAAAAACAATTTCGGAGGGCCAAACCCCCCTAAAATAGGTCTAACAATGTCCTTGATGTCAATCATGATCCTATATCTTGGTAGCAGGCATTATACTAGACGGTTTGAATAATTCTAATTCATGCCTCGATATTTAGCAGCTGAAATCGCCCATTGGCTCAGCAAGGAGGGGTGGGGGGGGTGGCTGCTGCTCCTTAATTATAAGATTGCATGGCCCAATTTATAATAAAATCCTTGTCTTGCTGGCTACATATCAGCGCAACTAAATATGCGCTCGTGGGGCTTCGTGCTCCGCCTAGCATGTTATTGTGCATTTCATGCACTCGGGGTGCACGACATGCGGGCAGATGGCAGATCTGGGGGGGGGGACGGGACGGCGCCGGTGACCCTCAGGAGGTACGAGGTGCTAAGGTTTAGCAGGGGGAGGTTAACGCCAACACCTCTGCCCGCATGAGCGAGGCATGTTCTGGGGCAAGGTTCCACTGTGCTGCTGGTAGCATTGCGGTTGTTTGCCAAGGTTGCGATTCAGGATTGGAATGACGAGAAGAGAGGCGAGGGGGTTTGCTGCTAATCGAAGAACCTTCTGTGTGCAGCAGCTATAGGATGCTCAAGGTTGGTTTGTTTTGCTGCCGACGGAAAATGTCAATTATTTTCTGCAAAGGTCGCTGTGTGTGTGTGTGTGTTGTGGATTATGTTTATATTGCAACGTATTGCAATGTGGGGACCAAAAATCTATTATTTCGATGTAGTTGGGACCATTTTGATGTATGGATGGATGGATGGAAGGATGGATGGATGGAGATGAGAAGCACTCAGCAGACATGAATAACACACTTCCACAAAACTGCTTAAACTATTGAAAACAGAATTATGGGTGTCACACCTTGATGATCTTACTGCATTATCCGCAAAATAAAACACTTTCACTTATTTGGTTTTAATTTAAGTAAATAAGTTAAGTTTATTTAAGTACATAAATAAGTTCCATTTCCTCTTCCATCATTATCCTGCAATTAAAATTACAATTTCAGTTACACTTTTCTGCTCATTTCAGAAAGAAATTGGCTATAAGGTCATAAACTGCAGGAAAGTTCTGATTACATCCCTCACCTTCAACCGGGCTAATCAGTACTTCCTTGTTCCCCTCTTTTCGGAGAGAACGTACCTAATTGTACTGAAAATGGGCCGTAAGTAGGCAAAATGGACGCCCATGACAGAATTTACAAATGATGACCACAGGGTAAAATCCGCAAGAAGAATTAAAGGATCTGGGTCCCACGTCAACAACAAGCCAAGGTCTAAAAGCCGCTCCAACGCTTCTAACGCAAAGAAGACAACTTGTACTATTGGGGAATCACTGGCATGAGGGAATTATTTGACACTGGTGTTTATCTGTACTAAACTGGCCCCCCTCCCCCCTCATTTGCAGCGTTTGGTATGAAGTTGGCCGTGTTGCTTCGTTTGTCCTTAGGGATCCGCACATTCTCTGCAAACGAAACACGGCTGCAGACACATTCAGTAATTTCACAGGAATCCTTAAAGCCACACACTTAATGTGAATATAATGAACGATCATGCGTTTCGCAAAAAAAAAAAAAAAAATGTTTTAATCAAGTCGCAAATGGTTTGACTTTTATCAAAAATATGGCAAGACTTTGCAGTCAAAACCCCAAATGAAAGTGACAAAACATGAACGATTAAGCATCGTCCCATTTAGACAAAAATCAGTGTAACATCGATTTCTTCAAAGTTTCAAAATTGATGAGAGCACTAAAAAACAAAACTTGTGTTATTAAAATACCGAAAGGAATAAAAGGCGATCAGGATGGATGGTGTCACTTTACTATGAAATGTAAAATGTCAGTATAATTTACTTGCTTACTTGTGTTTGTCTTTATTTCTGGACAAGACTTAATGAATCCGGAGGACATACTTAAGTGACAAACAAGCCATTAACGCTTTCCCTGGCAGCCAAAATGGTTATAAGGCTAATTAATTGGCAGCGGGAGTAATCAATAGTGTATGCAGTTTACTAGATTCTATTAAAGTGAAGCGGCAATTTACCCAAGAAACACGAGTAACGACTTGACTAATGAACTCTGTGATTGATGTAAGTACTGTCAACGTTGCTGCACTTGCTTGTTGTTGGATTTTTGACTCTCGGTCATACGGGTCATTCTGGATTCGTACGCCTTGAAACTCACTCTGAGGGTGCATGGGGGTGTGTGGGGGGGGGACTAGCTGTCCTCTTACACTAGAACAATGGAGCAAAAGTACTGCTGTTTTTTATTTGAAATGTAGAGGATAGTGTCGTTATGAGTGCAAGCCCTATTTTTTGCGAATTCAGATAAGTAGTAAAATATTGAGTAAAACATATTCGCTGACTAAAATGTTGTATCACTACTTCACAAACTGCTATGAAAGGCCCAGTACAGCATGGACTTTGTACAACCATCTCAAACGTGTCACTTTCCATTCTGTGATGTCACCTTGTTAAGTGTTTAACTCGTAGTTAATGGCTAATTCAAAACGCAAAGCGACAAATTTTCCTGAAGGCTTGCAAACAAATGTTTTTCTTTTGATTTTCTATAAATGCTGCCTTTTCCGGCAGTATACGCCACACGGCGATGGGCTGGCATCTCTTTTATGGCATGCCTTGTCGGCCTGTCCTGTGTAGTCTGGGACTGGATCCAACACCCTCATGACCCTGCACCGAGTAAGCAGTAACGCAAGAGGGATGCACATTTCTCATTTGTGTTTTTGACATTCAGCCGTTTGCTCTGCGTTCAGTTCTCCATATCATATTGTTGTTGTTTAACACACAATTCATTTTCCAGTGTGACAAAACACACACACAAACATATATATATATATTGCTATCAAATCAGTGCTAGAGGGGCCACGCCAGTAGGGAGCTGGGAGGGAGCAAAAATGTGGACTGTCTGGCAGGGAGCTGGGAGGGAGCAAAAATGCGGACTGCGTGGGGGTCCCTGGGGACCGGGTTGAGAAACACTGTCATAGGAGGTCTACCTTGGGGAGTCGTGTAATGTTATGCACCACTGAACTGTGACATTTAATTATGAAGTCTTGTAAACTGTATTGAATTTTTTTAAGGTTTAGTAAAGAAAGAAAAAAAAATCACCACAAAACCACCTCTCATCCTTTCTCCTGCTTTCAGAAAACCAAGGCTATGTGTTCCCCACTGGGGAGATGGGGGGGGGGATTCAACATGAAATTAAACAACAAAGTGGCCTGGAGCAGCTATGTGATTGGTCATTATTTTGAGAAATGTTACATGCAATTAGTAATTCTGCGAAACCATGTTTTAATGTGACCAATATTAATCTTTGCATTATTCTATTAAATAATAATAATAAAATAATAATAATAATAAATAAATAAAATATTACCACACCTAATACATTAGTCAGCGCTATGTGTGACAAACTAACAAAAATTATGAAATAGCTAATATTTATATTGTACTCCCCATTTCAAACTTGTGCACTCCCCGCTTGTGTGCTCAGATGGACATACTGCATTCAGAAATGCGATATAAATTGACATTTAATTTTCCCAGAAAAAAAAACACACCAATGGACTTTATATGGCCTGCCTGACTGATGTTTTATGGATTTAATGGGAGCAAACTTAATCAATACCTTACTGTGATCAGAATTAAAAAATCAAATATAAAATATGCACCAAATGCTCAATGCCGTTTCAGTAATTTTGAGTCATGACTCATCCATCCATCCATCTTCTATACCCGCTTGTCTAATGCAGGGTCACGGAAATCCAGAATCTCTCCCAGAAGCTGCAGGCACAAGGCAGGGAATAATCCAGGATGGGGCACCAACCCAGCTGAGTCATAATATTACGTAAAAACAACAATGTCTTTCAGTAAAATCTGTGAGTCAGCACTGTCATATTTTTGTAACATTGATCTGGGGTTGATATGTCGAAATGCAGATTTTATTTTAGGTCAGTACTTTTTTGGAGATGTCGATTGAGTCTGGCACATGTAAGTGACACGCCACAGCGCACGGTGTCATAAAAACGTTAAAGAATTCTTCGTTTGTGGTGATATGTCACAGAAACATGATTTTTCTCGGACAAGACATAGATGCCCGGCCTCACTGCTGGGTTTCTCGGCCTGGTGATTCCTGAGTCAGGAAACCGCTGGGAATTACGGCAGCCAACTGGCGTGTCCTTCCAGAATGACGTACGATGGAGAGGATTCAAGTGTGAATGATTTGTGGGGCTCTGTTTCCAGTGTAATATTGGCACCCCCCCCAGACAAGACGCCAGTTGCGATCACTTGCGGCCAGTGCATCTTCAGAAGCACATATTGATGAGAAAGTTAATTACGAAAATCCGCCCTTAATCCAAGTGTAGCTATTTAAACAGATCGCTACTGTAGACGGGATGGGATCTGCAGCCAGCATTCTGCATTGCTAAGTCTGGGGAAAGCGCATAATCTTGGCGAGGAGGATTCAAGGGTCCTTCATATTTTTTTCAGTCCACAGCACCTACAGACAGTGTACTGCGTACCACACATGAGCGATAATCCACAAGGTTATCCACAAGAAAGAGAATGTGGCCTCTTTGACAAAGCCCGTAGCTGGTGGTAATCTGTAGGTGGAGATTTATTTCTTGGTGCAAGTATTTTTCTCTTGCAAAGGAAAAAACAGACAGTATTGTCACTGCGCTCAGGCAATTAGCTCACGGCTGCATACGGATGAGGGTAGCGTTTTTTTTTTGCCTTGCAAGGATAAACACCGGCCTGAATAGCGTTGTCCAGGAGAGCGGTCCTTCATGTTACATTTATTTTAATTGGCAGGTGCACTTTTTTCGTTCATTTTCCTGAGCCCTGGGCCAAAACACATTACAGATGGTAAAAATCCGAAACATTTTTGCTGATTTGATGAGCGGAGAATTCTTTGTGTCTCCTCAACAAAAAAAAGATATGTGCCTGCAATAGCTGAAATAATTGCTACATTTAAGTAAATACTGCATATATAATTTATTGTGCTCAAAAAAGGAAATACAATCATTTATAAAACCTGGATTAGTGTTAAGGGCAGCATGGTGGTGCAGTGGTTAGCACTGTTACTTCACACCTCTGGGACCTGGGTTCGAGTCTCCGTCTGGGTTACGTGTGTGTGGAGTTTGCATGTTCTCCCCGTGCCGTCGTGGGGTTTCCTCTGGGTACTCCGGTTTCCCC
>JAABNY020000050.1:3355778-3370222 GCA_015164015.2 Brevimyrus niger
TCCCCACCCCCACCCCCATGTTCTCTGGCAGTGGGCGGAGCCCCCCCCCCCGGCTGCATCACCACCCCCGTTAAGCGAGCGTCCGCGGCCAGCGGTGTCCCTTTCTCAGGGTACGCGCGACGGATCGTGACGCCGAAGCGACGCGAAGGTGCATCCGGGAGTCAAATGTCAGCATTACTGCCCCCCGCCGGCTCCCCCCGGGGGGAAACACCGACCTCTACACGGCAAACTTCTGCAGCTGGCAAATAACAAAACCAGGGACAGCCGTCTTAGGCACCACGTTTGGACAAAAAGACAACCCCGTGTGTTTTAAGTACAATAATAGCTCATTCCGGCTCAGTCGGCAGTTGTTACACATATGACATGTGACGTGTTCTGAATAATACAGTGTTTGGATTCCTACCTTATTACTCTTTATAGAGATGCGAAAGCACTGTTTCTAAAATAACTCAAAGGGATGCAGGGGCTTGAGGGGCTTGAGGGACGTTTTTCTAAAATAAAAAAAAATCTGCTGACTTTTTCTAGAATGCAAAAAGAGAATAGGAAAATCCTCCATTCTCAAAAATGTTTCATAGTTATATACATTGTTATATAAATATTATATAACTATTTTCCACCATTTTCGAAAATCTTACACAACACAGTTACTGTATCATTGACCTTGCCTCCTGATTTGGAAGTTAGTTTATTTCAAAAAATGTTCCTTTCAATTTACATTTTTTTGTTAATTCCACCTATCTTAGGGTGAGCCTTTGTATAGTACAAGAGCTGTTATGGATTTTAAGTGGCTCTTATGTGAATTAGGTCTAAATGCAAACCAGTACTGACTGTTATAAGAACTAGACACGCTGATGAGCTCTTGGTGAGAAAAAAAAAAAAACAGCTCAGCTTAGCCAAGAATAGCCACGGCAATTATAGTCTACTTTCAAAGTTAACAGCTCTATGAATACTCCTTCAGAAAGGCGCCACCAGTAATAACTCATTTCACAACACAAAGAGCATTTATGAGGCCTACAACACAACGGCAGCCCGTGCTGAGGTGATAATTGACGCTTTCATGCCGTCACACGTTAGCTCACTCTGAGTCATAGCTTGCTGGGTGTCAGTGAAGGAGTCAAAACCGAGGGTTACCAGCTGGCCTGCAGAGACTCCATCGCGGCCTTGCCTAGTGCGGCCTCACAGTCCTACCAAGCTAACTGGGGACATCTCCATAACTATAGCTAACGTTATTTAGAGGCCTTTTCACAGTTGCCAGAGAACATTCTTACTATAATGTCGTTGGAACGTTCTTTCCTCATTTTGCATTCGAGCAAAGGTTCTGTCAATGATATTATTACCTATAAAGAAATATATTTTAAATTTATAATTATATGTGCATACTTCAAATGCACCATCTGTTCCTGAACCCACGACTTGAGAGATTTTAAGCACCACTGTTTTTGGCCCCTACTTCATACTCTATTTGTTTGCAGTACCTGGACACTTTGAAAGTTTCCATCTGTTAATTGTAACGCTCAGCAAACGTTCCGATAAGGAAAAATTGTTAGCTGGGTACCACGTTTGTGTAAATGCTCAGTCCTTGGCACAGAGCAGGACTACAGGCTGCTGGGTACCACGTTTGTGTAAATGCTCAGTCCTTGGCACAGAGCAGGACTACAGGCTGCTGGGTACCACGTTTGTCTGAATGCTCAGTCCTTGGCACAGACCAGGACTACAGGCTGCTGGGTACCACGTTTGTCTGAATGCTCAGTCCTTGGCACAGACCGGGACTACAGGGTTTCTTTGTCCTCCTGGTGACACACGACTGAGACTGACTCGATTCCCTTCTGCCCTCCGCTGAGGCAGAGAGCTCACACTCTCAGGCACCTCTGGTCTCCGTAATCCTTGCCTCCTCGAATGACTCCTCTCCCCGCCTCGGCCCATAGCACAAAGCTCTCCAGCTACATCATATGTTACTCTTTAGATCCGGTTCGTCAGCTGATATTTCATAAGTAGTTGCATCTTATTATCAGCTCTGTAGTAAATCACCCTCAAACGCTTGCTGTTTTATAGTCAGACCAGCAGAGATGCATAATTCGCTGCCTGCGTGGTTCTGTATAAAAAAAAAAAACAAAAACAGTTCTTAATGTTCTTTTGAAAAGGAGGTCACAGATTCATATTTGGCCAGTGTTTTTTAATTTTATTTTATTTTTACCTCTTCCTCTTTTTGCACTCGCTAAAACACAATGAATGTCAAATGCACTATGCAAAAAAGGGAATGATTGATTAAAGCTAATATGAGACTTATTGGTGTTCATCCGCAGACTAGTGACCCCCCCAGTGCATATATATTAATGATCCCATTTTATAAAGAACTGCATTTTTCGGTGTTCAAACAACATGAGCGCGTCCAATGATAGATCCGCTTTTTTAGATATTTGTTTCTTCTGTTTCTCCCAAACGCTTTCTTCGACATCTTATTGGACGCTGGCCAAGAAAAAATCTTTAAATTATGACCAAAGCCACAATAAGCAGAACAATGCAACATGCGTCCTCTATCATCCCATGTCATGTATTCGTGCTAAATGTCGACTTTAACGCGGCGCGTGGGTCTAAGCGATCGTCCGTTGCAATCGTCTGTCGCAATTGTCTGTCGCAATTCACCAGTAATCCATCATAGCTGCATACTTTTGAAAGCTGCTGCGGTTGTTTTTTTGTTTAACGTCATATTTCAGTTTATGAAGTCTTCGTTCTGTTTCAATATGGGCCACATTCTAATGCAGACGCTCCCCGGGTTGCGATTGGGGTCAGGATCCGATAAACCTAGAAGGAAAAAATACCGTAATGCGAAAATTCATTTTCATACAGCACACCTAACCTAACGAATATCACAGCCTAGAGTAGCTCACCTTAAATATGTTAGGGACATTTACAATTGGGTAAAATTATAAATACAAAGCCTATTTCTTAATAAAGTGTTGAATATCTCATGTAATTTGTTAAGTAATGTACTGGAAGTGAAAAACAGAATGGAACTGCAAGACCTGTCATCAAGTCGAAATATCGTAATTCAAGCCATGCTAACCTGAGGAGCACCTGTGTAACGTTGAAGTTGTTCTGTGCTGATTGGTCACAGTAAGTTCAGTTCGCTTCTCCTCCTCCCTTTCGTCCCCCTGGATGGTCTTCAGCCCCACTGACAATCTCGCCCTCCGTGCGCGGCCTTGCTTGCGCGCGTATGAGCGCGCTTGTGATTATCTGAAGAAACCCGGGTGAAAATTGACGGCGAAACCTGTTAGCAAATAATCTTCTAACGCGCGACATTCGACGAGGGAGCTGGAGACAAAGCGAGTCACCTGCCAGGGGAGGACAACAGCTCTGATTGTTGTTTGCGTGGTACTTTCCATCACTCAAATGAAACGCACACAACCTATCTTTCATCTTCTGAAATATCACCTTGGAGGGAGTTTTGTCAGATGCAAGTGTTTTATATATAGTAAGAACAGGAGGCTAGCCTTCCTTTGATTTGCCCGATGAAAGGCATCTATGCTGCCTGACAATTGACAGATTATATTTAAGCATAAAAGAAGCACTGGGTAGCACTTCGAGAGCTAAAGTATGTTGAGATACGCAGTGATTATTGAGTCGCGAAGATCATACGTTTAATAATTCCAGTTTCTTTGTGTTTTTTTTTCCGCCAAAAGATAAATGGAAGCACATTATTGGAGGTCTTTCGTCATAAAAATACATTAAAACCAGTTTATTGTAACACAAAAATACAAAACAAGACAACCGCTGTTTTTCATAAAATTTTGCCCTACAGCATGACTACATTTGTCCTGAGTCCAAGGTAGAAATATTAATCCTATGAATGTAAAAATAGCCAGAAAAAAAACAGAAAATGGCCCAAATTTCCAGCTTGGCTTTATTGTTATCAAGGTCACTGATAAAAAAGAAACTGCTGTAATTATTAAGTCTGTTTCCACAGGTAGATCATAGATAACCGTGTGTCAGTCATTATACACAGACCCAAGAGTAAGAACAAGTGTGTGGAAATTTAAAGGAACCGCATAGTCTAAAGAAGGATTTTCCATCCATTTTCTGTAACTACTTGGCCTATTAGGGTTGGGGGTGGGGGACGGGACTGAAGCTTACGTGTGCAAAGCGGGGACCAACCCAGGATGGGGCGCCAACCTATCACAGGGCACACTCACACATCATTCACACCTTCGGGTAATTCCTGAAACTCCAACTTGCCTCAGCATGTTTTTGGACTGCGAGGGGAGACCAGAGTACCTGGATGAAACCCCACAATGACACGAACATAGAACACACCTAGAACCCTGGAAAAGTACCCTGGCAAAGAACCCTGGTCCCAGACGTATGAAGCGATAATTCTGACCACTGCACCACTGGTCTGTCCCACATTATTATTATTATTAATATTATTATTAATATTAATAACAATAATAGTAATAACAACAATAATACAATACAACTTTTATTATTACTTTTATATGTCTTTATGACATATATGTCCTTTGATAAATATGTTAAGTTCAGTGTCATTTAGACGAGGCAAACAACAGCACTGAATGAATCGCAGGCTGATTTGAAGCCGACCTTGAAGACGCAGCCCTGTGATGTGCGGCGCGTTGCAATGGAATCCGCCGCCTCATGGGGGCGCCGCACCTCGTCAGCTCCCGAAGGCGTCGGAAGGGGCTGTTCGCGATGTGCTCCCCGTGGCTGACGTACGCGGCATGGCAGAGATCCCAAAATCCCGGGGGACTGTATATGTGCGTTTGCGTGGGATTCCGTTCCGCTGGAGCCTTGTGGATCGTACAAGTATCTCGGTTACTTTTTCTGTCTTGTGATCCTTAGCTATAAAGTCTGAGCATTCAAGACAGGTAGTGGGTAAACCAATTATATAACGAAACATTTTATCGTTCTTTAATGCGCATTATTCACCTTGAACTTTCACGTTCTTGGACACAGAAACTCTACAAGCACTGTCCAGTAGAAGGATCTATGTTTCCCAAACACTGTCCCCCTGCCTCTAGGACATAAAATCGGACAAAGAGGACTGCAGGGGGGGGGGGGGGTTGGTGTGGTGTGTGGTTGATGGTAGACAGTATGGCCCTTAAACCCACTAGCAAGGGAAAAGGAATCGATTGCAAAACATAGATTTTGCAAAACAAATAAAATGTAGAAAAATAATGGATGAGATCTGGAATTGGAATTGCAGAAGACCATATTGAACAAACATTGAAGTAACCTTTCGATCCCACGTTCCAGAGTTCCCATTGAACAAATAACTCAATCAGTAAACCCTGTGTGCTCTATCTGTACGTTGGTGATTTAGGATGACCTGAAGTATAAAATAGAATAGATTTAGAGCTACCAGGACGATTGCTGTTTAAATTGTTCTGCACTCCCTATGACCAGAAGGAAATGCAATTAGTCTGACCAGAATTAATTTGTACACTCTATTCCTGTCTCGAATATGTTTGCAGGACGAAGAGGATATTTGCATGTCCAGGGAAATGTGAAACTTCAATTAAAACCAAGCGGGACCTGGTTGATCGTTCCTATCCTAGGGGAAATGAATGAAAGTTCAGCCCTAGGTAGAAGATGAAGTCATCTCCAGCGTCTACACAAGAGAGCCGCGTTTGAAAATGAACGCAGCAGTGGTACCTGGGATTTGGAAGTTAGAAGGGTAATGTTCCGATTTCGGTGCAGCAATTTGAAAGAATCTCTTCAGAATGACGGGGGAATTCAGTGTGTTAAATAAGGAGTTTCAGATAAACAAACAAACGAATAAAAAACAAACCGAAGGGATTTGTTGCTTTTGAAATCAAATCACGCAAAACCAAGACTTTGAATCAGGTTTTTTTTTTGTTTGTGATAATGCCATTATGTAAATAAATCTATACAGAACTTTCAAAATAAAAATAAAATAAAATAAATCCCTCAGTTAAAGGGCTCAAAACCATTTGCTTTATAAACTCCTGCTTCTACAGCTTGGCACAGTTTTAATTTTGCAGCCTTTTTAATGGAAAGTGAAAAGAGCAGCTTTTTTTTAAGTTTTTAATGCAGACAGGAAGGGCTTTGCTGGTCCTGATGAGTGCTGTTGGATGTATAGTGAATATAATGGTCTTAGAAAATAACAGTTAAAAAAATCCCCTTTCACATCATTGGAAATAAGTTTCCTGTAGGTAAAATTTCCGTTCTGCATCTTATAGGGTTTTATAATGTGCTTTTTTATACACTATTGAAAACAAGATCTCTTTTATCAGTTCTACATTCTCCCGACACTCACATCTTGCAGGTACTACCTCATTACCATCTTTACAATGGTCATAGAATAATATTTAAGTTCCCCAGTAATGACACTTTTGAAGAATTCTCTTTGGTAAATTGCCCTAAATTGCCCGTAAAGCACTCTGTGACGAGCTCACTTGTGTTAGTGTGCCGTGTTAAATAATATTCCATTGATTGGCTGAAAATGGGCACTCAATGTTACAGAAATTCCAATCACCACCAACATTAGTAATTCCTCCTTTGGTTCAACTGGCATCTGGTAGAAGGTGCCCCTCCCCTGGTTTGTGGCCTGTGCATCTTGGTAACACTGTTTGGGTCATGAGTGTAAATTATGGGGGGTTGTAACCCCCCCCAATAAACATAACTGGGCAAAATAACCCCCCAAATAACCATATTGTCACGGTGAATGGATAGAGACCCCAACAAGCCCCCCCCCCCCTCTCCCAGGGTTCAAGCCAAATTTAGGCCCCTTGCTGTGGGTGATATGGCAGGTTCAGACGTCATGGGATGGGAGGTAGGAAAAGGAACTTAATTTGGGTTGTGTGAGTCGAAATGGGCTTACTTAAAGCAGAGTGTGTGGGGGGGGGAGGGGTGGCAAAATATTAACTTTTGCTGTTTTATGTCTCCATTGGGAATACACGCATGGTGTCTATTTGCATAAGGGCACAGAGATTATTCAGAGGTAAGGCTGCGGAGAGAGCTTTAGCACCACCTCTGGTTGTTAGAAGTAATGCAGCGTGAGACCACAGTTTTTTTTACCAAAGACAAACATGCCGTTTCGGTAAACATTATTCTTTGGCTCAGAGGCGACTTCATCATCCTCTCCCCAAAAATACTACCATTGGTGGCTATCGATTGCTACCAATGATACAAACGAACTCAGTCGTTCCGACTTCCAGCACCCTGGGCACGAAACGCCTTCCCGGGGTCTGGGGGAGAGAGAAAAGGGAATTCTGCCAAGGACATGGATAGAAAACAGCGAGCGGGTCGGGATTAAGTGTCCACATCACATGACTACACCCTGAGACAGCCGCGTCTTCTACTGCTTACACAAAAACTACGAATACTAGCACGATATATCAATTAAAATATGAACTTGTAATGACCAATGACTCAGTTAACAATACATTTTTCTTAGTGATACCTTGCTGCTTTTTCCAAATTTAACTGAATTCTAAAAGTGCATATCTTCTTTGCATTTACGGGCAGTTGCCATGACGATGTCTCCAGCTCTTTTACAGAAATATCAGGGCTGATCTATGACTCATAATAGACTGAACACATTAAGAGTTTTTTTTCTTCCTGTTGGAGTATCTTCTACCTACGCCTTTACTATAGATATTCAGCATTTCTGCTCCAATCTGCAAGTCCTTCCAGCAATTTTCTAATCAGCACCATCTATGTTGCTTCTGTTCTCTGAGGCTTCCTGACTAATTCAAACGTACGGTAGTCAGCCTCACGTGGCTGTCGGGAGACCAGCTACGTCCGTGAGTCGTAACACAGTTGAGGTTCAAAGATTACGGAGCCTTTCAGGAATTCGCGAGGCTAGCTTTGACCTGGAAATCCGCAAGGAAAATCCCAGTGCGGGGGCCCTTCTGTGCAACCTCATTTGTCACGGTTAATCCACTCCGCCGGACCGATCTTAAGAGCATCATATGAATTGAGGTTTGTCTTCCTCGCCGAACTCCGATTGGCTACGGCGTGACACTGGTGCTGACGTCCGGTTTTCTCAACCCCCCTCATCAGCTGACTCCTGGGGGGCCATTCAACTAGGGTCATCCCTTGACATCTCCTGGTTTTGCGGCATGTCACAAAATGACTGGACTCCCAAATTACAGCAGGTAATATTTAGTGGCGGTCATTTATCTACATAGTAATTCCAGTCACCATGAAGCCAGATGAGACGGCATGGTAGATATTACGCTGCCTTCGCCACCTCCTAGAGCTAAAATATTACTGCTCCACACATTAAGCACAAACATACTTCATCTGCTTTTTCAGTCGGTAATGAAGTTCCCAAGGGCTCAAACGCTTATCGTCATATATCTTTTAGTAAGATTTAATTAAGACCTGGAATCACAGGTGATTTCTCCACCCGCGCAATTAAAAGTATCGATTTTGTAATCCGCAGCTGAGATGCCTTTTGCCTACCCCCTCCCTCGTTCTTTTTTCCTTGAGTCCCATTTGGCCAGGGAATCGCAGTGTCATCACAATCGCCGGCGAATAGCGGGAGCCGCTGCTGCTTTGACTAATGCTGGCCTGCGTACCCTGGCCCAGGTGTAGCTCTGTGGGCAATATCGCTGAGCGCAGGTATATTTCTGTCCACTCCAGGCCGAAATTGATTCGACCAGAGGGAGGAAGTAATGATTGATGATTACCGCCGCCCATCTGCTGCCAGTGCAATTTGCGGGGCGAACGTGCGCGCATCGATGCGCCGCGGACAGGCGACCGCCGGCAGCCCTCGGGCTAATGATTCAGGAGCGGTGTGGCTCAAATGGGTGTCACTGTGTCATCGCGGACCGGAAAGAGAAACAACTCAAGGCACAGGTCTCAGTCAGGTCTCTGTCCCATCACGCTGACGCCGGAGACCACGCCTCAATACTCCAGACGTGAATATTGAGGAAAACATCTGTACAACCATTAGGCTTTCTTCCATGGTTTAACGTTGGGGGGGGGGGGGCAGCAAATGTGTTTCCTTTTGTTTATTCCTTCTGGAAGTGGAAGATGCAGGAAAAGTAAAAGGAAACTCTTTTTTTTTTTTACTTTTGATTTCTGCAGTTTCATGGCCTCTATGATATAATTAGTAACGCGTGGCTTATTCTCATTTATAACCTGCTTGCACTTGACTCCGAGAGCTTTTCCACATACGAGGCAAAAGAGGCAGAGAAAGAAAAAAGCAACAAAGCAAGAGAGAGAGAAAAAAACTTGCATGTTAGATGACATAATGGCTTAGAAAAAGAACGGCGGTCATGTGATTTCTTAGTCTGAGAGTTAAATACCAGGGCTCCCTCTGTTGATAGGTCAAGGAAGAACAAGTTGTTTCCTTACTCAATGGTTCTAGAAGAATTACAGTGCAGTCTTTACAGTGTGTGTCTATAATCATGAGGCCATCCAGGTATGTACATAGAACTTTTGAACCCCCCTGACGGAATATCACCTTGCCCCCCTGCCCCAGTCTAATTTAGCGCATAATTTCATATATTCAAAGGCCTCTGTCAAGTCTACCAGGTCATCTATACCCCTATTACATCACGGAAAGTGGTGCTACATTTACCGTTCCGCGTAAAAATAATCCTGTCGAATCCTGTTTCTCGCTCGTTTTCCACTCCCTTCTGCTCCTTACCTGCATGGCTCGGTACACGACGGCATCGACTTTCCGCCTGACTCCAATCCAGATTTATCCCCCGTGTCTCAGATCCGGGCTCCTGAACCCTAACGCCTGGAAGGCTGAGCCTGATTCTCTGTCACAGGTTGTTTACGAGCGAATGAGTCATTTTTCACCACCTTTATATAAATTTACCCCAAGCGAGTTTATTTATTTATCGTAACTACAGGAGACGCCACCGGACACCTACTAGTGGAATTAAAAAAAGGAATTAATAAGACAAAAAACGAAATTAATTCTACTTTTATGCACCTTCTTAATAATTTATTGAGTGTGAAATTCATTTTAGGAAAAACACCTAATAGTCCATTGACCCAATAAATAAGGAACACTGAAAACTGAGCTATTATTGTTTTGAATCAATACAAATTTGCAATCAGACTCTTAGCTTTTCCATTTCTTTTGTAAATATCTCGACTTTCAACAAGCCCAACCGTATGATGAAACTCTCGATCATTATCTCAATACTGTCGTGGTTTTGGTCCGACTCCAGCCTCAAAGTGTGCTTCTCATAACACTTTACTACATAATTATGGACACGTTGCTCACAGAAGATGGCATGACTGCCTCTCACGCAGCCTTCCGTGGTGAGGTACCATCGAATCGCCCTGCCAATCAAAGAGAGAGAAAAAATGCACTTCACTGTAATATCTATACCCTTATATTCTGTAATATCTGAGAGACATTAACTAGAAGCTAAAACACCATTCTGTAAAAGGTGGCCACACTGCAGAGACAGCTTACTGTTATGATTAAACATAAAATGAAGCAGAATCAATAATTCCCTTTTAAGTGCTTATGATATAGTCAGCTCTGTGGCCCTAATTAGGATCAGTATGCAGAAGACGGATAGGCGATCGTCATGGCATGACATTAAATGAAGGTGCATAAAGGTACGGCATTAATATTTATTGTTGATGTCATTTGTGTATTCTACCCTACATTCTACCCTGTATATTATCAGAGACCTTAAACATGGAAGGATTCGTCTTTCTGTAATAAAATGTGCGCGATGAATTGTGCTCGTTTAAATATTATTCCATTGTGACCTTTACAAGCTCATAAAGTCCAAGCTGCCTGCAGGAAAAGGAACAAAGTAACACTTGATATTGATATTGTTTTATTGGGAGGCAGAGGAAGGATATTGTCTCATTTCGACACTTATGAAACACCTATCTGGACATCTTCGCTCGCGGAGAGAGCCAATCTGTAACAATCGCCCGCAGCTCGATATATAGTTCGCTAAAAACCATTTCGGTCGCACCGACTGGATGCTGCAAACGAAATGCAACACACCTGGCAAAATACACTCATCCTGATGGAGAACATTGTTGCTCATCATGGTATGTTTACTCTGTACCTTCAAGGGATTCGCTTGTCTCTGTTGATTAACAGCTTTTGCTGTACGTCCAAGATGGGGTACAGGCAACGTAACCACAAGGCAACGTAGCCACATAGTCAAAGTACTTGTTTCGACCCTGAACTTTGTCGGGTACCGATCAGATGCACAGCCAATTTGTTAAAACTCGAACCCCCTCAACTTTTGGCCCCTGATTGATGACATCTATTGACTCCCCAGCCCCCCCCTCCCCCTCCAACCCCAACATTTATTTCTGGCTACAGCTCAAACCTGTCATTCGATTGGGTTTATTTTGCAGTACTTTTGTAAAATATTCTACTCTGTGCATAATATCCTTGAGGCCTTCGCTGTGAGTACAAGCATGTATTATACCACATAAATGTAAAGCGCTTTTGGGTGACTCTGTTGTCAAAGACACTATATAAGTATGAGCTGAAGTGAAACGAACCTCAGTACCTAGCTGAAAACGTAGATAATTTAGCCAGCTACCTAGAATCCAGGTCACCGACATGCTGGGGGAAAAGACAACGCAAGGCGAACGCCCCCCCCCCCCACTGGAACAATATTGCTCAGGTACAGCTGACTAAGGATGTAGCTAGACATGACATAAAGACATGAGTAATTGTAGGGACCCAGGCGGTCTCATTAAATTTGGTTCTACAGGCCTTCTGTACATGTGCACATTCATCAACGCGGAATTCACATTCACGGCACCGTGTCCCATCCAGCCAAGCCTTCGGCACGCGGTGGGTGAGAACAGCCCAGTCTGACCGCATGCTCTCAGACACTAAGGACTAAAGACATCGGTTCACCTAACTGCATGTATTTGGACTACAGGATTAAGACTGGACTCTTTGGAGGGAAGGCTGTACAAACATCAGGAGAAACTCCAAACTCACAAGGCCAGAGTAGCAACCACTAAGCCACAAGCTCAATATAAAATATTAAGTGAATTGACAAAGTACTGCAAACAAAGCATAAACTATTATGATGAATTTCACGAGGAGGAAGATCTTTCATAGATTGTGCTCTGCAAGCAAGGCAATCGCTGAATCTAGCCGTTCTTTTTTTTTTCTGGTTTCATTTTTAAGTTCCATGTGCGTCTTGTGTATTTATCTTCTACATATTCTACCTGCCATTTCACGACAGCCCACATAAAAAAAATTAAAATGGGTTTTACCCATTAATAGTAGGACAGTTCAAGGGTACAACTGCAGGACACCCCCAGGGGTGTTAAGCAGTCACTTTCAAGTGATGTTTGTTTTCGTCTCTGCACATTTGTTCCGTCGCTGTACCCTTAAGGCAGAAGCTAAACGATTAACCTCCTCAGACTGGCCGATAATGCGCTATAGCTACTGTAAAACAGAAACCATTGAGCTCTATTCTAGACACCACAAACCAGCTGTAACAATGACTCAATTAAAATTCTGCTATTACACAAAAATGTTCTGAGCGCAGAACAAAAGAATAATTGATTCAGAGAGAAAGCCAATCAGAATATAGAGGATGCGGGTCCTAGTAGTTAGAAGTGTAACCAAAACATCCGATTGGTTGATTCCGCCTCCTCTAGTTGTTTGGACCCACCTTCTCTACAAACTCTCATTGGTCATCTTTCTTTTATCATTTTTCATTCTGCCCTAAGAACATTTTTGTGTAAGTAAAACTCCCATTAGCTACTAGTGCCAGATTTGTAAACCTTAGCTCTACTTAACTTGCCCATCAATAAATTCAGAAGTTCAATAGATCATGTTGACCTCCTCGTTTAATTCTGCGTTGACCTGCATTGACCTTCTTCAGTCTTACGCCCCCTAGTCTCCCTCCTTACCCAAGAAATAATGCCTGCGAATCTTGTCTTTACACCTTTATTTACATATTATGACATATGTCAACGGAATCTTTCTCTCGGGAGTTTCCGATTTCTAAATCAGAAAGGTAGAAAAAAAACACATATTCCAGTGACAGTCTAAATAGTCCATATATAGAGCCGCAGAAGCAAGGGAAAAGTATATTCTGAAGGCGGTGGAACGCCACGTAGGGTGAACTGAAATCCCAGAAGCGAAAGTGCATAATCTTCAGGCAGGAGAGAAAATGTGAAGAACCTGTTTGATCTTTTGTCAGGGATTATCTATCAGAGAGGAAGAATGTCAGCCTCTGTGAAGGAACCAGACTGAATCTGAGAGTCAAAATATAAATTAGTTTTAAAACTCCTAAAATATCACATATCTGGCGATAACCAACTGGCTGTGCACTATGTCTTGACGAGGAAAAAAAGTGAATAGCTTAGTTTTTGGTTTTTTTTTGTTATTCTTGTGTGTGTTTTCCTTTATATGTTTGTGAATCTACAGGGTTGCCGACTCTGGTCAGCTGACTGGAGTGAGATTTTCCATTGGAGACAGGTCTGCATACACATTTGCATGTATATTTACACGTAGTCTGTAGGGTTTTTAAAATACCGTGATGTGGCTCATTTTAGGTTTATAATGGCATAATATAGTTTTTGTCACCAAGATTTCTTGCGTGAGCGTGAGCCTGAAAGTGCGAGTGTCACGACCAGATGTGTGAGAGTTGGCAACACTGAACGCGGATGTTCCGGTAAGCAACAATGTTCTATACAGTTATAAGACCACATGACCTTCGGGGAGCTTAGCGAGCGTGCGCCATAAATACAGGAAGTAGATTTATTTACTTCCCCAGAGGTACGGTGCAGGAGCAGACCATGAAGCCACAGTGTGCACCAAATCAGTAGAAATGTGCAAGTCACCGAATGATAGAGAAACCCAGTAAGACCCCATAAGACCCAGACAGCTGGCGAAAAGTGGCACTGGTTATTTATAACGAAACTGACTGAAACGTGAAGACGCTCACGCCACATGCCGCAGTCTGCCTTACCGCTATATCACCCCACGTCTTTCTCGTACATTACAGCCATTTCCTGTAGCTGTCAATGGCGTTGACTGCCTTTATCGCAGGTGTGTGGCGTGGCTAACCCTTTAGCCTGCCGCTTCTCCTAAGCCTCTGTGCATCTTTTATGCACGCGATGGGTCCCGAGTGCTACAATTATTTATGGCATGTCAGGATATTCTGGCCAGAACCCCATGCCACACCCGGGTTTCCCCAGCTAGCATGCGTACTGGCCATCTTTAGTGCTATTTTATACTCAGCAATCGCACCTAATGATGAACCAAGCCTGTATTTCGGCGTTATTCTTCTGCCCTTCATTATTACACTCAGCAAATGCTGTGGGTTCTATTTTATTTTCCTATCAGCATGTAATAACATATGGAAGTTATTTGTTTATATCCTGAGCAGCAGGCCCAGTAGACAATAACATGGCAAAGTAGTATAATTTAAGATCTGGATAAGGAGGCCTACCTTTACAACCCACAATTACAGGAAAAATCT
>JAABNY020000050.1:3370322-3382823 GCA_015164015.2 Brevimyrus niger
ATATATACACTACATAGCACCCTCTAGTGTTAAATAATGTGAATTACCTCATCACGTTTTGATCCCAGTTTTTTATGTATTGTTTCCTAATCATGTTATTATTATTATTATTATTTTTTTAAAATAAAAATGGACGCTTCGTTTCTGTGCTGTGTTACAGTTGTATTGATGTTTGGCTCCTGAATGCATCATGCATTCCGTTCTAATAATACCATGGATCAAGTATTAAATAACCAGAGTCATTTAATGATTTCCCAGGAGGAAACTGTTGTTTTCAACATACTGTCTCTTTACTGCATATATTACACTCGTTAAAGTCTTTCCTCACAGTTTTGTATAAGATTTCTGACAAGGTTCCTCGTGCGTAGAACTGAAATACCCCCATTACCACATTCTTCATAAATCTGAGCTATAACAGATTTATATACTAATAAGGGTAACAGTCATTTAGACCCCACGGCAGGATACACTGTAAATCCTGGACTCACACATACAGGAGTAATAAGCTGGCCTGAAATCGTGTGTTTGGACTGGGAGGAGGAGACCTGAGGTCCTTTTATAGACTCGCGTGCACACGATAAACTCAAATACAATCAACGTACACGAACACACGCGCATGTAAATATCACGCGAGATTTGAAAACCAGAACGTTACTTGGGAAGTGACAGCCTTTCCCAGGCACCCAGACGCTATCTTGTGTTTAAAAAATTTAAATGTAATGAAATACTGAGTTCAATATCAAAATATAGTGCGATACAGTGATTATAATCAAATATAACATAATCAATAATAATCAATGCAATAAAATTGATTATGATGACTATAGTATAATCAATATAACATACATGTATATGTTACATTGTGGGGACATAACATGACTGTGACTGCAAACCAAGGCTAAAAAGTCCTGTATTTTGTTTGGTTACTTAAGGTTAAGGTTAGGGCTGGTTAGGGCTTAAGGTTGTCATTGTTGGGATTAGGGTTGTTCATGTTGGAATGAATTGACGGTCCCCACAAAGATATGAATTTCAGACTTGAATGTGTGTGTGTCAGTCTGAACGGAGGGCAAGATGGGATATTTGAAAAGAAATATTTCAATACCTGTGCTTGTGCAAATGGCAAAACATTGTTTCAGTAACAGAGATTGTAATGGTGATTTTTTTCCCTCCATTGCCTGGAAGCCGAAAGCTTTTAAATAATAGTGTCATAACCAAGCTACACCTGAGATTCAGATTCAGGGTGATAGCAAACAGACTGTCACTGACCCTGTGTCGAGTATTTAACGCTAATTAATGGCTGGCAGATCTCTATGAGCTGCAAAACATGCCGTTCTTCACGGTCCAGAGCTCAATCCAGTTATTAATGTATAATAAAGCTGTTAATATATGTTAGGATGCTATGGTATGCTTACATGCTGTGAGTGCATTATGAAGGTACACTGATTGTTCTATGAATGCATTATAAAGGCATTATGAAGGTGCAGTTAAGGTAAAGCGTTACCTAAAATTTTAATGCTTAAAATGCAGCAGATGCCCCCGGGTTTTGGTCCAGGTAAACCCGTACATTACAGCAGCCCTGTGGCAAAATGGTCAGATAAGTGGTGGGGGGTTACCATACTGAGGTAACAGTTTTCATTTTGAGCATTGAACATGCATCCATCTGGGGAACCTCTCATCCTGGTCAGGGTCACCGGGGAGATGCTGGAGCTGATCCCAGGCAGCACAAGGTGCAAGGCTGAGTTACACCCTGGACAAGAACCAGTACTGAACAGTTCAAATTGTATCCATAATGTTTGCTACGACAAACTTTTTTAATAGTTGTGACCTCGCTAAATGACAACCTGATGTATTTCCGCCAATAAACACAGACGCATTACTTTTAAGGACGAGTGTATTTTCTCAGCTAATGGTAAAAATATTGAACACTCAGAGATATGGTTTGGTCAGCTCCATATTACAGATGTACTGAAACAGATACAGTATAAAACACATTGCTGTATGACACACTCACAGAAAAAAAAGGGAAAAAAATGTACTTTTGCTTGTCCCTGGGGTTGTATCCTCAAGGGTCTGCCAATTGTACCCTTTAAGGTAACAAACTCCATGACCTGATCTTCCTGCTTAGGCCTGTATCATATCATGAAAATGGCACTTTATAACAGTTGAAATGAGAGGTGAGGGTTACGTTCAGTCTGCCACTGAAACATTTTGACTACTGTCAGGCATACCAAAGGGCAGGTCAAGCCTTTGTGTATTTTCTAACCGTCAAAACAGTATTTAACAGCAGGTTTGCTGGTTACACTTTACCCTAACCCATCGTGGTAATTTCCCTAGGTGTGGTTACGGTAGGGTAATACACCAGCTGATTACCATGGCTGCCCGCAATGATCAGACTCACGGTGATTGGTCAGTGTTTATTGAAGCCCCAGTTGATTTACCGTACCCCCAGCACATTTTAATTCCACCCCTCATTTCCACAAGATGTCAGTATGCTAAGGGAGCTCCACTCAGGGATGATCAGTGTGACTCTCACACCGTGAGCCTTTCCAGTTTCCAGGAGAGTAATGATGCTTTAGGATGATTCCCGAGAGACAACGAGCCGTCTGCGTGCGCGCGAGTCCGTGTGCGTGTGTGCGCGCACGTCGTTTAAGTAGCCGGCATCAGGGTTCGTGGAAATACTGTAGCTGCCGCTGATGCAACGGGAAGGGGGGGATTTATACAGTATGAGGACGCCTGACAAAAATAAAATAAAACCCCACGAACGAGCAACTTTGGAGCACCGGTATCCGCTGTTTATTGGCGCTAATTAACGTCATCTCAGCAACTCATTAGCGACTTTGTCCGATTGAAACAAAGCTAACAACATCTTCAATCAAAATAATGCCGACTCAGAATTGCCATCTATTGTGCAGTGCTCATAAAAGAAAGTATTTGGATTTGAGACGGATGGTTCTGAAATTCCGCAAAGCTTATAAAACTATTCCCCCGCTCATTTGGTATTCCAGCTTGAGTCGAATTAGAATTGACTGGATGTCAAACCTCAGGTACTTGAAATGACCTCTTAAAATTAGCAGCATTTCATACAAAAGCGTTGGCTCACAATTTGAGCTAACAGAGACATCTGCTGGTCGAATTTATCCAATACAGACTCAAGAAGAAATAAACTGCCAATGAAAATAAAACATATAAGTAGCTCATTCAGGTACATTACTTTGAAGTTAATTGCACAGAACATTGAATTAAGTGCGCTAAAGTGTTAAGATTACATTTGAATAAAATCGATTTTCTCATATTTTGATGTCTAACAGATATCAATTTTACTGAAATCCTGATAGATAAATCAAAACAAATAAATACATTTTTCTCGTTCTTTTCAGCATTCAGGGTTTTTAATGACTTAATTTAGATAAACCTTTTCCCTCAGCAAAATATGGGTGTGGTAAAGCCAGAAACCCCCACCGTTAACAGATCTCCTTAAATTAAGCAGAATTAACTTAACACCAAGTGAAGAAACCGGATTATTACGTCAACGTAAGTGGGTACACATAACGTAAGCGGGTTTCTGCTCTTTGCGGGCTTGAAAATCTACGTATGTCTATGAATAGGCTCACAGCTAGTTCGAGTGACTGTAACGATAAGAGAAATGAGGATATGAAATGCACAAGGGGTGTTACTTCTTTGACTAATTTCCCCTTGCATATACCTTGGGCACTTCATTGGACCGCATCGGTTGAACCCAAGAGCGACTGACACAACATAAGTTACAATGTCTCAAATTTGTGCTTCTCCAATCACCCGACTGCTAATCTAGTCAGAGCTGAGCGCTGAATCAAAATCCGGGAGATTCCAAAGGATTTCGGCAGCTCTGGAGGTCAAATGTGATTCAGCGGTAGTGATGGCGATGATTTGCAGAGATTACTGAGGGACCTTGGGGCATGATGCATGACTGCGCCATACAGGTACACAACAGAAAGCCAAGAAATCCCCCCCCGTACTAGCCATTTACTCTGGTCAGGGTTGTGAGCTGATAATCATCATCGTCATCATCGTCATCATCAATATTACTGATGAGCAGATGACATTACGTGAGGACATTACATTTCTTGCTAATAAAATGATTTGCTCTTCAATGTCTGTTATTGCGAATTGTAATTCCCGTTGTTATACGAGCTGCTCGAAATAGCGTATGCAAGGGTATAGGAGCCTGATTTTGTGACCTGAGTTGTGTGCAACCCTTGGTTATGCTGAATGTAATTAAATCTCAGATGCCCAGCCAGAGCTACGGTATCAGAGAGAGTGATGTTAACTGTGTTTATTATGCTTGCTTAAAAGCATGGAGTCGCTTTGTTCGCAGAACCAAAACGCGAGCATGAATCGGCACTTTTCCTTCATTAAAATCTGCAATAAAATGTTACACGGCTCCCTTAAGACCAAGATAATGAAGCTCTATTTTGGAGCATAAGACAGTGTAACAAGTCATAAATGTTATTTGTTTACCGCTGACAGAACACTGAATAGCTCTTCTTTACTCATTGGCATCAATTAAAATGTGTTTGGAATCAAAGGAAGTATGATCTTTTATCAACCAAGACCTTGCAGTAAAACCATGGTAATGCAAATATAGGCGAATTACAAAATAGGGTTAGAAATGGTGTTCTCTAATGAGCAGAAGAGTATAAGTAATGTGTCTGCAGGTGGATATTTTAGATATGAACGAAGAGGGTCATTTAGACTTCTCTCAGCCTGGTTCCATGGAAGGTAAGGAGGATTAGATTAAACTATATTGTAAGACCTTATTATTCAACTCCCCAAGACAGCGTACATTTTATGTGGATCCTTATATAAAGTCATTGACACATACTTTTATTGCTAAGCACAAAACTTACACGTCATACTTCTATATCAAGGCATAACATTCACCCTAAAATACCACCAGTTTCACTCATGCTAACATCAATTGTCAGGAACAGGGATGTTTCGAATCATTTACAGGAATGAAGGAAATTCACTCTAAGACCTTGAGACAAAATGGAAGCAGAACTCGAAATGGGAAAGTTACGTAGAGGACAATGATGATGAGGTTTGAGAACATCCATATTTACAAAATCAGGCAAAGAGAGTACATTGAAGTTGGACTGATTTAGGACTGACTGTAATATCTCACTCACAGTTTTTGGCACTGTGACTGTGACACGCCGCTTTATTTTTAACATACTGGTCATACGAGTCCCCTGGGTATTTCACAGTGATCTGTGACTTTTCCATTCTGGCGCGCAGCCAGAACAGCCAAAGCTGATTTTCAACATGGCTTCAGGGCCCGATTCTAAATACTGCTGCTGAGACAGCTCCGGCGTCATTGGGCGTTGAGGGATCTGCGGACTCTGCCTGCTCCGCCATACAGGCCAAGTGGAAAGCCATTGCGGAACCGCAATGGAAACATCTCTTCTTCGAGGAGCTATTTTCGTTCTACTTTTATACGTCTGCAAGTCTCAAGGTATGGCAGCTCCTCCTATATTGAATTCTACATGTTTTTCTTTTATTTATTTTCTTGGCGATACTTAATAAAAAGCTACAGATGCACAAGAATAGCTATTCACATAGACGTGGTGCATTGCAGAATATTTTAGGTAATATTTGAAATTCATGCCTTTGTAACTAGATTTAGCAAAATCCTGTTGTTGTGAAATACAAGCTGGTAGTTCTGATTAATCATTGGCAGACATTCATAAGACCAGCCAATATTGATATTTTTATTACGGCATTTTAGGTGTAATAATTTCTTAGTACTTTTCATATGTTCAGTAGTTTCTGCTTTTTGTAGGACCTGATTTTAATGCATTTTGTTATGTGTTCTTTATGTCAAAAGTTCAATGAGAAGATAAAAATCCAGAGCTAACAGTTACTGTTTATATTTTTAAGATATTGTTACTTCCAGGACACCTTTTTCAGCAGATAGAAAACTTCCGTCGACTGTGATCACAGCAACGGAGCCAAAAATGTCAGGTGTGAGTATGGAGAAACCGGAGAGTGTGGAGCACAGTGTGGAGGACAGTGTGGAGGACGTGAAGGGAGAACATGTGGAGGTGGAGGGTGAAGGGGACAGAGGAGTGACTGAGGCTGATCCGAGGGAGGGGATTCCAGGAATGACTGATGAGTTGGCTGCTCTGGTGGAGGAGAAGAACGGCAGAGAAGGCTACAATGATCAGGCTGATGGTGGCATCGACCAAATGGTTGGCGCAGGGGATGAAGAAGATGGCAGGAACGAGGCTGGAGGGGAATCTGAGGTGGAGGATAGGATGGGGATGGAAGAGGAGTACGAGGCAGACCTTGGAGCGGAGGATTTTGAGGACTATGGGGAAGAAGTGGTTGGACCAGATGTGGAGGTAGATTCTACAGACAAAGAGGAGGCCGATCTGGAGGACAGAGATGGAGTTCCGATAGACATTTTCACAAGCAAAGGCTCAAATGAAAGTGAAACTGAGACACAGGGTAAGTGGCATTTCAGATGGGGTTCAAATGGGTTTCAAATGCCACACCATTTGGAGCTCTTGTGTCACTAGGATAGGCATTTTTTTTAAAAAAATATCGCACCCCCCAAAGTATTTAATGAATCAATTCTTTAATGGGCCATAATCATAAGAAGGTTCTCCAGGGAACTGGAGACGGGTGCAAACAATACAACAACAACTCTCCATCTGAGTAAATTCAAGAACTATGATAATTTAAGAATATCAACAAACTGATTGGAGCCATTAATTTATTTACAATCATGTTAAATTATGTGCTTTATGCAAGCCAATACATCAATTTTCCGTAACTGCTTATGGAACCAACACAGGGTCAATAAATAAATTAGAAATACAGGCTAGCTAATTTTCATATATTTAACGTTGTGTTTTGAATGCTAATCCAAAATGCATTTCTCAAGGTGACAACTACACGTGCAGAGAATAATTTGCATTTCACATATTAGCCCATAACTCACAGGGTCTCCATCCAATTTTCACTGTGACGCTAAATGTCTGCCCCGTGTAACAGATCTGCCCCCTGCCCCACTTGACACTTATGTACCGCCACGGTCACATGGTAGCATGAGGAGGAAGTCTCACCCGGAGAGTAACACTATGGGCGGAGACATTGCAGAGGACACCAATAACTTCAGTGAGATGGTGACACCCGACAGTGAACTTTTGCACCTGGAGCAGACACAGACCGCGCCGACCCCGGACGATCCTCTAGAGGGCGCTGCACCCGGAAACCCAAGTCTTTTAAACGAGGACGAAGATCTCAGCCATGAGCTATTAGAGGACATTACAGGCAGTTCAGGTGCAGTGCAAATGCTCATTATTACCCTGCCGTGAAAACAAGTTACGTTTTCTCAGTCAAAAGTTTAGACACACCAGGCTGCCAACAAAGGAGTGATAGTGTCGTATCACATGACCTGGTCACCTGATCTAAACACACTAGATATGGTTTTGGAGGAGTTTGACCAGACAGTGAAGGAAAAGCGGCCAGTGGGAGCTCAGCACATGTGGGACCTCCTTCAGGTCAGCTGGAAAAGCGTCCCAGGAGGCCACCTCATGGATCTGGTGTATAGGAGACAGTCAGTCCCTGGGGTATTTGGGGTTAAGGGCCTTGCCGTCCCAACCCATAGAACTACCCCCCTCCAACCCCAAATTTTTTTTTGTTGAATACCTTTTCGGTTGATGTAAAACTCTATATATGTTATTTTAAGGTTTTTATGTCTTTATAACTATTCAAAAGTGTCTAGAATAGTACAAATAAAGCTTTCTATGGGTGGGTGTGTCCAAACTTTTGACCCGTACTGTATATGTGATAGGACCAGGCACTTAAAACAACTCACAAACACTATACATTTACTTGAAATAATATTCATTTTTATTAGTGTGGGTAAGGATGGTAATCATAATTACTGTAATTCCAGCCCTTGGCATAGAGACATGGAAGATTGGCACAATTTCTGCAGCCATATTCCTTTTTTTGGAAGCAGCTGTTATTGTTGTATATTGTCTTAAATACAGGAAAAGATTGTCCAGGTAAGCCTCTCTTCCAGCAGTTCATTAAATCAATTGTGAAAGGATTTAATCAATAAAATTATTTAAATATGCGATACAATGTATGAAAAGGCATTAGCGCCAATTAAGGCACTGACTGAAAGTAGTGAAAATACTGCTGATATCATAAATATACCTGCATGTAATTTCACAGACAGACAATGTCAAACCTGGAATCAGGCGAACCGCCAAATGGGAATCCACTGGTGGACACGCCCACCAGTAAGTGCAAGACATACCGTTGAGAGATATTCTCCTTCCTACGTTTCGTTTTGGGAACCTGTGTAAAAGTGAAAGTGGCTTCTCCAGTGACGCTCTAACATCGATTAGAGGCACTGATGTTTATGTATAAACCATATATGCATGTATGAACGTACGAATAGATAGATCCATCTATGTATAACTTTCATTAATACAGTTATTAGTTGTTGTTTTGTAGGATAACTTGCTCTGAAACCTCCCACAGAAAAGAACAGGAAATGATGTCAGACACGCAGGCGGACTCGCTTTAGGTCGCACGTCTGTGGATTCTGGTCATGCCGGGCCTCCAGTTTTTGGATCCCCCCCCCCCCTTTACCTTATTTTTATGTAGTTCATACCTGACTTGCTGCTGACTTGCTCTGTCCCGTTATCAGAAGCACGTTCAGTGCGCCTGCGCACTGCTGTGCCCATTAAAATGACTTACTGTCCAATTCTTGTTCACCCATATTTCCATAAGCCCAACATTTGCATAAGCACTCTATCACTCTCTGCTGTAAGGTGTGTCTCTCAAATGCTGTATATTATATGCCTTTTTTCCTTGCAATATTACTCATACAAAGCATCAAAAATATTCTACACGTTGCAGTTCAATACTAGCGTAGAAATAAAGGTTATACATATTTCACTTACCATCTAAATGAGTTTGCATAACGATTTTAGTTTAATTATGTACCAACCATGAGTGCTGCCATTGCTAAAAGAGGGCTGCAAATCCTTACTTTGCGCTTAGACTAATATATTAAAGCTGTATTCACCGCAGGTAATAAAACTTGTTGGTTAATTTCTATCGTAAATAAAGGACGATTCACTCAGTTCCTTAACATAATACACCGCCGTGACGTATGTCGTAAGGCGCATTTATTGTTTGCTGACATTATTAAGATAACAGTGCTGCTATGCTGTAATAGTTACCGGTTTTATTGGCATTAGAGTAAATGCTACCCGCTTGGCATGATTTCAAAGACGAAAACTAGCCAGCCTAGAAAAAGAAAACCATGCCCACTCGTCCACCAGGGGGCGACAGTGTAATATTTGGTGCTATAGTCTTTAAACATTAAAAAAAGAATGAATGAATGAATGAATGAATGAATGAATCAACCAATATTGATAATTGACAACTACAAAGTCAAATAAAGTAGGGGTAACAATACCTTACTATTGGTTGAATATCTTGGAGATTATAAGCCTAGTAAATAAAAAAAAGACCACCACAAAAATAGAGATAGATAGATAGATAGATAGATAGATAGATAGATAGATAGATAGATTGATTGATCCTGCTTTTTTATTTTAAACATATATAGCTAAGGGAATGCACATGAGTAATATTTAACAGTAGTTACACTTCTCACAATGTCAGTGTATTCCTTTGAATAGGCCTGTATAAATGTGCGTACATTTATGTGAGAGCTGGAGTTCGCCCGTAAATTACCCTAGAAAGGGGCCGACATGCCGTTTCTCCACCTGTCGGAGGGCGGAGTGACTTTCGGCTGATGAAGGAGCGCAGCAGCCAGTATTTCGGGGCACAACGTGGCCCTGCACGCATCACGAAGGCAAATATTCATTCTGAAACCATACAGCATTTTACAGTTAACGCCGTCTCTTTTATTCCTACTTTTATTTTAGTCGGTACTGTAAATGATCTGTTTTTAAAGTGAAACGTCAATTATACTCATGCATCGAGCGAAGAAAGTAGCAGAAACCAAACTATTGCGGCAAGTCATTTATTAATGAGCGCAAATGGCGTGAACCGAGCGCGTCATACATTATCAACTTTCATCACTTCGCGATATGGATGATAACCCCGTGCTGGATTTTAAGGACATCGAGACGAAGGTGGGACGCAAAATACCTGAAGGTCTCATGCGATCGATCTGGCAAGGAAGATCTAAGGAAGCCAAGGAGGAGAAGATCGCGGTGGCGTGTGACACGGGGGACAAAGCAGGCGCGTCCCGGCGTCTGCAGGGCAAGGTGCTCCATCTCAAGCAGGAGATGGTAGGTAGAGCCAACTGCTGAGACATTTAACTTAACAAGCCCTTTAACAAAGCAGGATCCTGGGCACCAGCTTGCGAGTATTTCAGCAGTCATTGTCTTGACCCAACATTCAGTTTGTTATTTCAGCATTCAAGTAACTTCTGACATCAGATCGATGTAATATTAGGTATCAGGCTTGAAAAAAAACTGATGTGATGCTTGATAAAATATCCTGAATTACCCATTAAATGTTACAAATATAAATACACGATCAGGTTAACCAGGGAAATCATACAATATGCCTTAGAACCGACACAATGTCAGTAATAATCAATTGGTTTGGACTATGGCATTTGCTGTACTCATAAACGTATCTCCAAATGGCACCATATTTTAGTTGCAAGCAGGTGCCTTGTAGGTACCAAGCAGGTAATTCACATTACGTTAGAGTGCAATAAATGTAGGCCTACACGCACAATCAATCAATGATCAATAACGATACGTTAAGAATAGTGTTAGTGTCTCTATTGTGTATTTTAGTAAAATAGCCCGGGGCTCATTTAAATGAAACTTCACTAAGCACCCCGTTTACCCGCCATCTGCTATCTCTGCTCTTCTTACCTAAATTTAACTAAGACCCTTTAAATGAGAATGCTCCAGAAAAATGTCAGCGTGACAGCGCCAGGTACTTGCTGTAAATAAAAGCCACAAGTCTAGTTTTACGGCACATGATCAACGACTTATCAATATTTGATGAGTGTAGAGAATCGCACAACCGTGGCTGGAAGTGTTCATACAAGACAGAAATTTAAACGCAAACAACTGGCACGCAATGCAAATTTCTAGCTGGGAACATGCATCTGAGACTTAGACTGAACTGAAATGTTATGAAATGCTTGCATGAATAGCTTACAATGGACAGCACGGTGTAAGGGACTACAGCTGAGGGCGATGAATCCTGCATTGTCTTTGAAGTTAACTCTTGCCTAGAAGTTAAATCCGGTCGGCTGCTTTTCCATTTAACTGCCAATGGCATGATTACAGTCTGTAGCATCTCAAGCCGCAGTTACACCCAATGCATCGTCTGTTATGTTTATTTAACATATCCGACACCCGCCTTGGTATTTGTTTATCTATAACATATCTAACGGACTGACACTTATGGCCGCTAAATTAAATTACAAAATGTGTCCTTGTTTTAAGGCTGTGAATTGTGCAGCATCTATAACGGATTAATTGGCTAACAGCTGCGAGGCGAGTGACTTAGCCAGCTGTAAACTAAAGTAATTAATGTGAAATAAAATACCTCTTTCATTTTTATGGCAAATAGGCGTATTTGTTCAAGATTCCAGGTTTCCTGATTACACTGTCATGCCTAACAAACAGAGATTAGAAGTTCATTTACCATAGAATAAAACGAGCTTTTCCAGCCCCAGTGTTGCATCTAATATCTAATGTGCTTAGCAATGCATTTTTAAAATTAGCTGCTTTATATATATATATATATATATATATATATATATATATATAAACACTCTATATATATAGTGTTCAGGTTTTTAATACAGTGCTGAAACAAAACCAGGTTTTTGATGGATTCTTAGCGTGTGAATCTAACTCCTTGACCGTTACGCCACCTGCTGTCCGGCCTTTGTTTAACGGCACGACCGCACCGTGTTCCGCGACGCCTCAGGCACACCTCCGCGCCATCGACATCGGGCTGATGCAGCAGCTGCTGGCCGTCAACGACGCCATCGAGTCCATGAAGTGGGTGATGGAGGATAAAGGCCCCAGCAGGGACGGCAGCCTGCCAGGCAGCCTCAGCAGCCTGCTGGGCAGCTCCGAGAGTTCCCTGAGGGGCAGCTGCGGCAGCCTGCGGGACATCAGCGACGGCTCTGATGGCGTTTCCGTCGGGAGCTACCTGGACACTCTGGACATGGACAGTTTCTCACGGCAGCTCGTTACGGAGGATGCCTTAGATACCGAAGCCAAGACAGAAATAAACACCTATTATTGTTTCAGATGATGGAGCGATAAGCCGGAGCAGGCGGTAGGCTGCTCCTGCCGCTGCCTTCTGATTCGCGATTTGATGCTTTCCACTCACGGCTCAGTTGCTGGGGGGTGGGGGGGGGGCTAGGCGATGAACCTCACAACCGCCCCCCGAACCATAGGGGTTTCCCACAAGATTGGT
>JAABNY020000050.1:3400657-3411916 GCA_015164015.2 Brevimyrus niger
GTGGGTATCTGCCCAGTTCGAAACGCAGTGGATATCTGCCCAGTTCGAAACGCAGTGGATATCTGCCCAGTTCGAAATGCAGTGGATATCTGCCCAGTGTCAACTGCATCCTAGGCAACATGTTTCTTCATTAGGATCATATGCATGATTAAATGGCCTCAGAAGATGATTAAAATTGAAAATAATTAGAATTGTAATAATGCAAATAATCTGTTAAATACTGTGATCCAAGAAACACGGAAAAACAACGTTACATTTAAATACATTTCAGAAATTTAATCCATTTGCAGGGAATAATTCAAATTCAAATTACGCACAATGTCTTGAACTCATTCGGTGCTTAAGCTAGCTTGATCTTTTAAGACCGATGTAAAGTTCAGTTCAAAAGTTCACACCCAAGACTGCCGCTCTGTTTGAAAGATGCAAGGCAGTGAAGTAATTTGTTATTTATGGTCCCAGATGGCTGCTTCTTTGTGGTCTCATTGTCCTCAACAGAACTCCCGTGACAAGATGCGACAATGGTCATGTTGTGTGCCACCGGGGCCTCGAGCCGCGCCGGGCGGGTGGGGGTGGAATCAGGATCTGGCCATGTGGCCCCCCAGCAGCTCGCCGGAAGTCGGTCACACGATCGCCTTCTGAGAGCTCTCTGTTTTCGATGCCCGGTGCTGTCGAACGGTTTGGTGTCGAGTTAGCGGACTCACTTCCAGTGCTGGTGACTCTGTCCCCTGGACCACAGGACGCGCCTCGCTGACAGAAGCGGAAATGTCCCCAAGAGGACCCACTGTTCCCCCTGCAGTTCCAACTCCCAGAGACTCTCTGCCTCTCTGGAAACAACCGGAAACACAGGGAGAGAAACACGGAATCCTGATCTAGGTGTTAAATTGCTGAACAAATTTCCAAAAGTCGTTCAGTTAATTTCTTGCTTTTGGGATCCCGGTCCTCGTGGATTTATAAAGCACTTAAGTTCCCAAAACTCAAGTCCAGAGAAGCAGTACTTGTTAAATTATGCCGTCCACATATCCCGTGGCCTTGACTGAGTTTTGGAAATTTGCTCTCCGGTTATGCTATTTGAAAAACATGTTTTTATTAGTTGGAGAAATCAGAACAAAAATGCCAACCTTGAAAACTGAAGCGGTCTGGATCTCTACATAGTCGTCTGATGCTGTGGGGAAAGTCAAAGATAATAGTCAAAGATAATAACAATATCTGGTTATGCAAGACCAAACACTTTAGGGAGAGTTTAGCTATGGGGGGTAGCTCGGGCTAAGGGGAGTCCCTCAGATTTTAGCCCCAGTTCCTCAGCTCAGCCTGGACCTGTTCGGTCTTTACGGCCCCTCAGTACTGCTGGGAAACAGGAGAGTCTCCTGCAATCATCACTTTCCCACTGGCGGTTGAGTTTTCCCTGGAAGTCAGATCGTCTGTGGATGGTACAACCAACACCATCTGACTCTCTGTTCTGTGAGGGATACAGACATAGAGGGGAAGTCAGCTGGTAAATGCTTCAGCATGCACAGCGAAAAGCTGATTATCTGTGTGAATTTTAGATAGAAAATATGAGATAAAAACGGTCATCCTGGCAAGAGAGAACCATGGTCGATTTCATGGGGGGGGTGGGTGTTAGTGGGCCATGCTGCCCCAAATAAGCCTAAAATAAGTCTGAATATCCAGAATACACCCCCCCCCCCCCCAGGACTGATGACTATTGCCAATGCACACCCCCTGTGTAATCTGTTCTGGCACCAACACTATCTCAGCTGGAGCAGCCAAGGTATTAGCTTAAAGTCCATGTACACGTATACGTTACCCTACCTGGCTGAAGGATGACTGTGACCCCTCAGTGGGGATGTTCCTCACTTTAAAACGCGCCACTTGTAGACTTATCGGCCTTGAACAGCACTGCAAAAACAGGACAGCGTAAAAAAAAAATACCACCACACCGCCCCCGCTTGTATCCGGCATTGGTACAACCCATCAGAGGCCCCGCCCACAGTCCCCACTGACCGTTAGCAGGGCAGTCACATACTGCTGCGATGCAGCCCGGACGTCTTCCCCGTTCACAGCCAGGATTCGGTCCCCCTCCGTCAGCCTGCCGTCGGCCTCAGTGGTGCCGCCCTGCAGGATATCCGAGATAAATACGCCTGGGTCGTTCCTGCGGGGGGTGGGGGGATCAAAATGAGTGACTGAGAACCGAGGGGGCGACCGTCCGGCAAGACACAAGGCCGCCACAGCTTGAGAAAAATGAACATGCACGTAAATAGCAAGGCATGATGATACGGCTTTTATTGTCAATACATAAAGTGTGTCAAGTCTGAGAGACAGCTAAGAAAGATAAATAAAAAAACGTATTCTTACGGCTCACGGACCTGACACCTTGCAAGGAAACGCTTTCGAGCGGAGGCTGGACATGCAGTGCCGCGTATTTTCACATCGCCTCGCGAGAGCAGGTGACAAGCAGGCAGATTTCAGGACAGCCCCCGGCGTACCTTTTCCCGAGAACTCTGAGGCCCAGTTCCTGGCCCGGCTCCCCCGCTAAGTCTAAGGTAAAGACGTCCCACGGGCCCTCCTCTCCGCAGCCGGCCTTGTCGCAGCACGGGGTCCGGCTCACGACGCCGGCAACTTCATCACGGGCGACAGCCCTCGGGTCGATGCTATTCACCTGTTCGGGGGCAGAGGGCGCCATTGTGTCAATTTCATCCTTCTGGGGAAGTGTGCACTCTCACTATGTCCGGAGCGGTGTAAGTTGCAGACAAGCGGGGGTATCTTTCGTTTTCACTGAGGTGTAATTGGTGAAAAGGGATTCATTATGCAGGCATGATCATGTCACATAGCTGCCCTACGAGGAATGTCATTCCCTAAACGCTACTTACGCTAACGCGCGAAGGGCAGTGAGAGTTCACCGATCTCCCACAAAAAAAAGGGCAGCGCGGCGACAGGAAAACAAATCGCCAAATTTATTTCCGCATCTGAATGAATAATCGTCATACGTGTGCCTTCATGCTCATTATTTCCAGCGCTGCGGTAAAAATAACAAACAGCAAGCAGGGCTTTCGGGGAACCGTGAAATGCGAGGCGCGGTCTCCCTGCCAGGAAGGACGGCCGTTCGTGGCTGAGGGCCAGCGATGAATAGCGAGGGATAATTTACTTGGGTCATGGGGTACTATCCACTGGCAGGACTAAGCTGGTCTAATTTCCCCTGCCTGGCTGCCCCCATTAGCCGCGAGCGGGTGAACGGGGACCGGGGCACCTCCAGGATCTGCTCCCCAGGAAGGAGATGCCCGTCCTTGGTGGCCGCCCCCTCTTCAGAGAGCCCCTGGGAGACAATAACCCCCTGGAAGAGGAGACAGGAAGGCGAGGAATGATCTAATGATCTAACGATCTGGCCTGTTTTTCCAGCTATAGGATGGGGAACATTGCGGAGGAGGTCAACGAGTTCATCTGGCAAACTGGATTACTGGTTATTTGACATTGAAAACTTCAAGTGATTTGGTTAGTCGTGTAGCGCACAGCCTGGCAAACACTAACCGAAGTGGTGTCACACCCTCCTGCAATGCCGAGGTTGAGATCGCCGTGCCCCTTAGGGACGCCGGCGGTGGCCTCACAGCCGGGGATGAAGGGGCGGGGCCTTAGGTCAGAGGTCAGGGCCCGTGGCCTTCCAGAACCTGTGATAAATAGTAAATTATTACGCAGTTAGATTACTGGAAAACCTGAACGCTAGCCTCGCGATTGCTAATCTGTTATCAAAATGAAGCAGGGAGCAGAGAATGGTGCTGTTTATATACATATATAAAAAAAAAAAAACTAGGACAGATGTTTGGTAGATGGATGGATGGATGTTCCTATCTGGAGTGGTACCTGCATATATTATCATCCCATTTGCATGTTTCTAAGAATATGCCGGGCTCCTGTGCCGCCACATGTGGAGAGACTGCAGCCCCATTTACGCTTGAAGGCGTCCTTCTCACCTCGGTCTGGCGCCATGGAGACGAGGGCTTCCAGCCCGGCGGAGACTCTCCTTCCTGGTTCAGCAGCTGGGGGCAGCGAGTCTGGGTCGTCCGCGGAGACGCCCGGCCGGGGCAGAGCAGCCACCATCCCTGGGAGATTTCCTGCCTGACAGCCCGCAAAAAAAAAAAAACACATAAAACAGACATCGCCTCAAAGTCTCTCATCTTCCCTCTAGACACCTATAGAATCTAATCCAGAGCTGGCCACAAGAACTGTGACACTCTGAGGAACGAACGCGATTAAACCCTTCGCAACAGGCAGTCTGACAGAACTTTCATCATCCGAAGCCTGGATCCAGTCCCTAAATTTATACCGGCTGTCCTGCAAAACAATGGCCAAGTAATTTATGCGTGTTTATTCAGAAAACTGGAAGAAACTGAAAAGAACATTCCTCCACTGTTTGCAGAACGTAAGCGAGCGAAGACTCAATGTGGCCGATGTCTCGTCTCAGCTACGTCTGCACCGACTGCAGGTACTCGAGCAGAGACAACCAGAGACGAATTCCCTCTGCGTGTGAATATATCTGCCCAAATAACCTCCTCTGATTCTTCTTCCTAACCACTTCTGCATAGTGAAAAACATCACACCACCGCGGTCACCTTACATACTATTATTATTATTCTTATTAGTAGTAGTATTATTAGTAGTATTGTTAGTATTGTTACTGCCTACGCTGCTGGGTTTGTAAGGTGCCCATGACACAGTGAGCTGTCCGCTGAGCGTGACGCCGTCCTCCGCTTTGGTGTCACCAGCGGCGGCAGTCAGACCGAAAGGACACGGGCCCCCGTTTCCTGCCGTTACCGTGACTCGTTCCTCCCGGGACAGACTCCCGATAATCATCCCGCTCGCCTCGTCCTCCTCGCCTGCATCAGTCTCCGGGCCACCGGGTTCCTGTGGCCAGAAGCATAACAATAAAAATAAAGGGGGAACTCGGACCTGGGGCGCATGGATCCTGCCGTTCTTCCTATTGACCAGGGTTATTCGAATCCCGGCCCTCGAGGTCCGAGCACTGCCGGTCTTCCAGCCTTCCTTTACCTGTCGGTCGGGTGTGAAGTCTCCGGCCAATCAGAATCAGTCATTATTAAACTAACTACCTGGGAGAACTGAAAACACGGCCTGGATTTGGAACCGAGGTCCAGATTTGAAAAGCCCTGCTATAGACTGATTTCCAAATCTGACCAAAAACAAGAAACGCCACTAAAGTGGCTTCAGCAGGTGTCACGCTAGTAATTTATATTACAATGTGTGTTACAATCACTGTTACCAGACTCATGAGCACTGTAAAGGGAGAGGAGGTTGGGGTGATTCCAAGGAGCCCTGAATGACAGGGACCCTCAAAAATTTGGAGCATAATTGGATTGGTCTGGGTTAGAAGCCAGATACGCTTTCATGGGGGCTAAAATGTCGAGCCGCACCACTGACCTGAATGTCTGTTAATAGGTTTGGAAAACAGAAACGAATCACACTTACTGCCCACCTTGGGCAGGCTCACACGATGGACATTTTTACACATGTCAACGTCCACCGCAGAGGGAGACATTACAGGCTGAACGAACTCCAGCTACGTATTTCAGTACAACTACAATAAGTCTCCTTCCGGTAAATAGTTCGCAAAGAGAGAATGACAGAAGAGTTCGGTTATATTTTAAGGTATGAATTAAGAACTGTGACCTAGGATGTCGTCTTACATAGAACTGGACAGAAGACTAGACATCACAGTTTGCTTTCTAGGTCATGTACATGACGGTCCAAGGGCCGGTTGGCAGCACTCACCTCTGGTTCTGCGCCCAGCACGTCTCTGCATTTCTTCACAGCTTCCGCGGCCATCTGGTCAAAGGCGTCCACGTTCCTGTTGAGGTGGCACCATCTACGTGAGTCGCGGCCAAGCTTCTCTTAATTTCGGCTGCGTATAGGTCAGCAAGCGAGAAAACACCCCTTTGTGGACCCCAACGTCGCCCAGGGTGGCGGCCGGGGTCAAGCTGAGCTTACACATATTGCGGCAGGAGCGCTGGGGATGCGGCGTGGAAGTTAAAGACAGAGTGACACGCAGCACAAACTGGTGGCAGCTTGATGGCAATGAAGCCCCACAGTGTGAAGGACACTACTGACCTCTGTTGGCAGGAAAGGGTAGTGCATGCCGTAATAATAGAAACCAGTCTGCAGTGCACCTACCTTATAAAAATGATGTTGACCCTCGACGGGGCACTTTCAATAATATTGGAGGCATCCTTGCGACTGCAGCCATAAAGAATCTGGCCGTTTATCTAATCACACCAAGAAAGAAGCGAGACACGGCATTTAGGAAGAGAGAAACGCACAAGGAGCGGCGTCATTCAGCATTTGGCGTTTATTGGAGTCCTGCCAGCTGAACTAGCCCCACCCACTTTTCAGCGAACGGCACGGATGGGACTGAGCACGCTCTGCTCCAGCCATCTCCACTCTCATTGGAATCACACAGAAAAGGACCCCCACCTCCAAAAGTTCGTCCCCCACCAGGATGTGGCCGTCCTTGCCGGCAGCCCCATGAGGGTCAACGCTTTCCACGACGACTCGGGTAGTAGAGCGGCCCCTGCTGGCGGCCAGGGTGAGCCCCAAACCCACCGTGCCCAGCTCCAGCTCGACCATGTGCAGCGCCCCCAACAGGCCACCGTACCGCCGAGCGAGCGTTCCTAAAGCGGCACAGAGAGAATCTACTGTATCTGACAGCAGACGCAACGGGGGCACCCGTGCAGGCCGAACGGAAGACTGAGCAACTGCAATAGACCGGTTTCTGAAATCATTCTCCCGACACGTTCGGTTAACTGGTAGGAACGCGGCTGATGAACTTTAATCTGCAGCTTAACAAACACACAGTTGGTGGGTAATAATGTGTTGTGTGTTTGCACCAGTTTGAGATACACAGGGGGTAAACATCTCAGGCAGGATGCCACCTAGTGGCCAGCTGGGTGACAGCTGGGAGAGAAAAGTGTAAACAGAGATGGGAGGGAAGTAATAATAGGGTCACACCCCAGCTGTAGCCAAAGTCGCTCTCTTGCTCTTTCTCCGGAGAGCTGAACGGCAGCGGTGGTCTCTCTGGAACATCTTGTAGTGTGTCTGTGTCTGTCTCCCCAACGTGGGGCATCTGGGGCAGTTCCAGGGGTGGGTAAACAGGCAAGGGGGCAGGAGTGTTCACCGCATCCCTGTGTGCTGACAGCTGGGGGCAGTAAGGAGAAACCAGCTATACTGGCACACTAATTACGACTGATTGGCAAAATTGGACAAAATTTTGAACAATTCAGCCTATCGACTCCAGGGGGCGCTATCCTGGAACACATTTAGCCACCACATGGAGCTAGCAATACTGTATAATCACATAATTATATAATCATATAATGTTTGTTAATAATATATATTAAAGCTGCTATGTCTTGTTCATTTAAAATGCTATGAATGCAATGCTTTAAGACTTGTTAAGGCATATTTACATGCTGCTTATAAATATACTATGAATATATTATGAAGGTGCACTGAATGCTCTATGAATGCATTATAAAGGCATTATGAAAGTGCAATTACTGTAAAGCATTACCCAATGTTATATACTTCATAACAGGAAATACAAACACGCAGATCTGACAGTGATGCCCCACGAACCTTAAACGGGGCTGGAGTGAAGGTCTTAGCTGGGGAGAGGCGAGAGGACGGCCTGCACTGAATGCTGGACTGCTACAGTAACAAAAATGAAATCATCTAAGAGGATACTGTTTTTAATAACAGCATTAATGCGGCACCGCTAAACGTCTGAGTAATGAACGGGAAGACATCTTGACACACGAGGGAGATGCATCTACGATCCTCACCGCGCGATTACAGCTCGGGCTTAATCCATCGACTTCCTCCTCCTCACTGACATCTACGGCGGGTGGCTGTTGGAAGCATTTCGGCAAGTTACACAAGTGTTTCACCTTCAGTGGAACATATTTGAAGGGAATTAGCCGGACAAAAGACAACAGTAAAGATCAGATCATTTAGGTTTATGTATAATGACGTTATTTCTGAATATCAGTGTTTATCTTGGTATGACGCGGCACTGGCATTATAATTGAGGACTTCACTTTCATTCACATGACAGATGAACAATCTTGAATTTCAGGACAGAGCGCGGATGTTTCTCGCAACTGGTGTCATTGTGATGGGATCTGATTAACTAGAGGAACCTTAAAGTACCAGCATCAATTTAACACTGCAAATGTTTGTACAGAGACCACAGCAAGACTCCCGGTGCTAAACCTACACCCGCATTGTCAGGAGGAGGGGAAATGCACGGCGAGCGCCTGACCTCTGGCGGAGCAGGGATATGGCCTGGCCAGGGCGGGTGAGGGCCTGGACACGGGTTCGACTGCAAAAAGGGCAAAGGCGGCATCTGCGAGGAACACAGGGCATCCGATTTAGAATACAACCAGGGCAATAGGATAGAAGGAGAATTCAATGAGGATCTGCTCATGGAAACGTCCATTACTCAATAAGAACAGTGCTGCACATGTATGGAGCTGATAACATCAGCTTAGTGCTCAGGAGACATTAACTGTTTCACTCAAACTCATAGTTATATTATTTAATTCAATATTTGAATATGACTTTTCATCTGTTCGTGACAGTTTTTCGTTTTTTAAAAAAGTTTAGAAAACTTTCACTTTCGGTTAGATCATAAATGAATACATTGATTCAGATTGCCGATCAAATTAACCTACTACTTCTGGCCGGGTCGTTAAATGAAAGCATTTTAAAATATGTGTGACTGTGCAAAATGTTTACACCTGTGGATGAATGTGCAAAATACATCTATTTATACCTTTTTACACTGAATAAAAAGCGCTTGCTGTTTCAAACATTTGACAGACTGCAGTAAAGATTTCAGTCTGATGGTGAAATGTAGTGCCCCAAACCATTATACATCCCAAAACATGAAAGAACAGCATTACAAAGAAACCAGTGATCAGCAAATTAAGGCTAAGCATTAGATTATGCCGATGTTTACACATTTCAATGCCTAGTGGGTTGGCAGAGGCCTAGAAAAAAAGAAGAAGGGAATCAGGGCTGGAAAAATCATAATCGAATTATACAATTATTTATATACATGATGAGACGATTGTCCACTTGAATGTAAATGCCTGCTATCTGATTAACTCTAAACCGGGTGATAATAGGTCTGCTTAATAACACATACAGGATGTGTAAGGGATTAACACGCATGACTGATGAACAGAGGATTTAACATTGTGGGGGTTTTGGACTCCACTCCCTAATTGGGGGTGGGGCTGAGGGACGAGACGATAGCGGACAGCGTGAGCTGTTATACCAGCGTGAAGAAAGGGGTCAGTAGAGAGTCGTAATGTGTGTCATGTGACCCCAAGTGTCCATTATGACATCGTTAAACCTGACAGCGGACCCACGCTCCCTTCACATCTGCCGCTCCCTCCGTCTCTTCTACACTCCAGCGGAGTCTGAGGTGAGTCATTCCCCTCTTATCCTGCCGGCATTCATCAAACATCCGACGGCAGTAAGCGAGGGATCCGCGCTTGCTGATTCCGATTAGCGTCGCTAAGCTAAGGCGCCCGACACCCATGCGGGACTTACCGGAGCCCCCTGGGCCACACTCTGTACCAGGAACACCAGGGGGTCCCCGGCCTTGCGGATGGCCTCCACCGCCTCCTTGTGACTGGCTCCGCGTAGATCCCTCCCTCCCACCTGAATGAGGAGAGCGCTCTTAAATACTCGAGTCCGCTGCCGGGATCGGGGACAGAACCAGCAGAGTGACAGAAACTCGCTATTGCACCCTGGGTAATATTTCAGCATTAGCTGGCCGATAATTACGCGGCAGGGCTAGAAAGCTTTATGCTAGCCCGTGACCCCCCCCCCCCCCAGTAATTAGCTCAAGGTTGCTATAAGCGATGTTGGAAGGGTAATCAAAATAAACAAGGGGGAATTAGACTGCTGATTTAATTCGGCACCAGGGTTATTAAGTAAGGAATGGAGTGCAATAGGAATGAGTCCTCCCAGGCGGACAGCGCCCCCCCCCCCCACCACCCAGTGCTACCTCCAGGATCATATCCCCGGCCTTCAGGGTCCCGCTTCTGCCTGCAGGACTGTCCTCCAGGATGTGCTTGATGAAGATGCCACGCATCACCCCACCGTTGCTGAGACGCCTGCCCATCCCACGGCCGCCCAGGATGCTGATGCCCAGGGACTCGCCGCCCTCCCTGCGCAGCTTCACCCTTGGGGAGGTTATCCGTCAGGTACCGGAGTGGGGAGTAAGCAAGAGGCGGGGTCTCGAACCCCAGCTGAAAGCTGATTGGCCCCCAGAGTGTTCCCTCCCCTGTCACTCATCGATTCAAGACATACCACTGGCTAATGATAAGTTTGGATCCTCTGTATGATTTATGGTCAGTCTTGAATATATGCCCCCTACCTTAAAAATTGCTAGAATCACCCCTGCACTAGACTGAGTTGTAGAAAGACAGATCTTTAATGACAGCAGCATGTCTGATGGATAATCAGTGAAGCATGGCTGGCTACCGCCGTCGTAATGCGGCCCAGTTAGTCGGTGGACGTGCTTACGTCCTGGGTCGGTTCCAGTCGAGCTGGGCTGCGTCTGACTGATGGCTGTTCTCTCCCACGCCGTCTTCCTGCTCTGAAATCTCAAGGACACGCTCACTGAGGAGGGGGAGCAGAAAGCAGACAGCTTTAGGTCCACCCAGTAGATACATGACAGAAAAACTACTGTCATCGGTACCTGTAAACCACTTATATATCACTAGCACTCACTGCGGTGAACTGGTGAACTGAAACGTTTGACATTATTACTTTCAGTTGTTCCCCACGTAAACCTAGTAAAGTAAATTAGCATTTGATTTGTTGCTCGGTTAGTTACTAAGCAAATAACAAAGAGAGCCCTTTTACAGACTCATTTATCAATTTCTATCCACTGTATACACACCTTCAACTAAAAACAAATCATTACCTTGCAGATCTAAATGTGATACAAACATACTTTTTTTTCCCATACAAGTTAAAAAAAAACTGCTGACTTTACTGAAAGCAGTTTTCCACCCAAACCAGCGGTTATACCAGGTCCAAGCCATAAAAAAAGAGAATAATTAAATTTTAAAAAGCAAGAAGAAAGTCAGCCACAACAGAGGAAGAACACTTAGATAGATATTTCTGATTGAGGGCCCAGTGGGGTGAGATGCGTTGCTGCGAACACAATGTGTACAAATT
>JAABNY020000050.1:3426629-3443056 GCA_015164015.2 Brevimyrus niger
TCTTCATCAGGGGATGGTTCCGCTGCACGGCATTGGTCAGCAGCGCCGTCACTCAGCCCTGATTTGGCAGGACTGCCCGTCACCATGGACACACTTGCTGGCAGGCCCTTCAGGATGTCCCGCCCCTCTTCTGTGCTTTCACCCAGGAGGGGTTCCCCGCTGACCTAACGCACAAGAGAAGCGGCACCTGAGCAGAGTGACCAGCGCTTTGCGCTTTTCACACTCATCTCTTTAAATCGCTTTCCCAGATGCATCCCATGACTGCATCCCACAGCTAATCACTCGGATTGTCTCTCCCAGACTGCATCGCTGAGTCCGCAGTTCCCTGTCATCCGACCCTCATGTGTCAAATAAAATGTAAACAGTAGAACCTTAAAACTGAAACACGACGTGACACAAGTATTTCTCATTTTATGTGAGTACGTGGGTAAAACTGGCCTTTTCAATTGGCGACACAAAGCTGCGTAACTGAACACCCTTGATGGCGATCTGAACCTGTGCAGATGGTTCATGTGCATTCAGGAGCACTGACCTCCAGAGGCCTCTTTTCAGTGCACGGTTCTCCAGTCAGCCCTACGGGGCCCTCTGACATGGCGGAGGCCTTGCAACGGCGCCGCCCTTCTGGCTGAAAACTGACGCTCGTCCTGCTACTCCCACAATGGGCCTCATCCAGACCCAGCTGGCATCATAACACAAAAAAAAAGAAGCTTTTTTTTTCTCGCTTTTTTAGCACATTATTTTATTCGTAAAATAAAATTATTCTAACACCTTTATAAAATATTACACTAGATTCCTGCTTATAAATACACTTTACCAATCGCACCCCTAGACCGGTAACAGCAGCACGACTGATTACGCGATAATGTAAGTGATGAGGGAGTCGCTCTCCGACGTGACGTACGAAAGCTTTTTCTTCAAGGACTCTTTCCAGATTTCCATCTTCTGCAGGCACGGTCAGCGTCGCCCCTTGAAAGAAACGCATAAACATTCTGCCGTTATCTCCGTTCCGAGGCTTGCCGTTAGTGAGGCGGAACGTGCGGACATGTGTGTGCATACATTTGCATGCATTTCGGTATGGAGTACATATGTAAACGCTCCTTGTCAGCAATCACATGGAATTAGTCATATGTAAATCCGGCAGTTTTCTGAAATCTTCCTGCTGGCTGCATTTGTATTCCTCGGGGAACTTGTTATATAAAGTGTGTACGTATCCCGTTTGCCTGCCTGTTTTCATTAACTGACCATTAGTCTAAGGCGACGGTAACCGCATAACCTAATAAAAGGTAGAGCGCGACATTGTGCGTCCGGCTTGCTCGGTCTTCAGCTGGGCTGAAGCTGGCAGCTTCAGTTTGGGGATCGATGCAGCTTCTCGTCTCGGAATCGCATGCAATACAACGACATAAAACTTATACACATCAAAAATCGTTGAAATTCATTTCGATTTTGTGCGACATGGGGTATTAAATCCACCAATCTCATTTCCGCTCATCACACCTTTATCTAATTAAGACGCTTTTGAAGTTAATTATACCTGATCAGTTTTTTTTTTTTTTTTTTCCAATTTAGGTTCATCTCACCTTCCCTAGGGGTTACTACGGGAGAGGCATATACTCTCTCTGTGAAGTTTCAGGGAATGCTTAAATTTCCACCGCGGCCATTTGCTGAAGCTGTACAATGTGAAGGGCTACCAAACAAAAAAGCAAGGGCTATCTTTGTTAGCGTCGGCTTTAGCATTTAGTGTCGCGTTAGTGCGCAGTACCCAGTGCTCCGCCCAGGTCCACATCATGCACGCCGGGCTGGTTGCCGTTTGCCACCCTGGTCGATGGTCCGGGTTCTGGGGCCGCTGGGGCCGCTGGGCCTTCCTGTAGTCCGGGGGACCGTTTCAAGAGTTTCAAGACCGCGGTTTGGCTTGTAGCCCTTAGGAGCTCGGTGACCTGCTGGTTACTGTAGCCCTGGATGCTGGTCCCATCCACCTGTGGGGGCAACTGCACATGAGCACACAGCCTACGGAATAAGTGATAAAAGTACGAGCTACGACAGGCCGCTCCGCGCAAAAAAAAACAAATTTAATATTCAGAAACAGCAAGCAATTATACTACAGTCATTCACTGTGCAACATTTGAGAAAGAAAAAAAAAAAACAACAACAACATCGAATGCTGATTATCGGAATACTTTGTATGTAATATGCATGGGGAAGCTCTAATTCTGACTGAAACGCAATCAACTTATTAATCAAGTCTGCAGTTACCTAATGATCTGCTGTCCATGCTCATTAAGCCTTTGTTTGGGTCACAAATTATTGATAGCGATTTGATCACTTAGAAGGCAAAAGGGGAATTAATTAAACCTCACATTGTCACACGAGCCGGTTAATGTATTCATATAAATCTAAAGTGGCTTTTAATTGAAAATCTGCATTTATTAAAAAGAAAAATAGATGATAGAGGGATTAAAATGAGTCTGCAGAGACGCCCACCGCTATGATTTGGTCGCCGGCGTGGACCCGACCGCCGTCCTCCGCCTCACTGTCTTTTCTTACACTCTTCACAAAGACGCCAAGGGATTCTGCAAAAAAAAGGCATCACTGGAAATTGTACATTAAAAAACTAAGATTTACTATATTTCATCATTGCAGTATGAGCCATTCATTAAGACAAAAAAAAAGAAACTATACTGTACATCTTTGGATGTTAAATGACAAATATAAAGCAAATAATTGATTTTAAATAAAATAATCAGTAGCATGAATAGCATAAATATGGCTTATAAACTGTGTAGAAGACGAAGCCTCATTACCGACACTCTCCTCTGTGATCCCTAATCCTTCAGCATCTTTAATGAGCTCCACATCAAACGTGTCCAGCCGCTCGCTGTGGTGAACCTGTTACGAGAATGAAGACACACGCCTGAAAGAGCCTGGAAGAGTCACGCGCGTCTGGAAGCGGCCGGAAGCCGTCGCCTGCCGGGTGCGGGGGGGGGCGACGCCAATCGCGACGCCGGGTCCCTCACGCTGCCCGCAATCAAAATGACTCCTATGACACTCCCTGATTATACAGTACATCCCACTGGCCATTCTGAAAACTCTCTGCGTAAAAGCAGCAGAGTATTCTAGAGGGTCACGCGACGTGCCGAGACATCCCAGAGCAATAAGAGGCGGCACCATTGAAGGATGAGCAGTGCTACCTGTGGTCGGCTTTATGGTCACATGGGTGCCACACCATGGTCACCGGTTTGGTGCTCATCCCTGCCCGGTGTCCCCAGAACCCCCCCCCCCCCAAGCTTAAATACCAATCCTGATGAACAGTGGGTGTCATATCTCTTAGTTCCCCCTAAAATGTACATGGAAGTTAGTCTGCTGTTATGTCCAAACCTCTAGATCAGTGTTTCCCAATCCGGCACTCAGAGACTTGCAGACGGTCTATGTTTCTGAGCTGGGAACTGGGAGGGAGCAAAAAGCTGCACTGTCGGACAGGGAGCTGGGAGGGAGCAAAAAGCTGCACTGTCGGACAGGGAGCTGGGAGGGAGCATGAACCTTCACTCTCTGGCAGGGAGCTGGGAGGGAGCAAAAACCTGCACTGTCCCAGGGAGCTGGGAGGGAGCATGAACCTTCACTCTCTGGCAGGGAGCTGGGAGGGAGCAAAAACCTGCACTGTCTGGCAGGGAGCTGGGAGGGAGCAAAAACGTGGACCATCTGTGGCTCCCCAAAGACCTGTTCTGGCAGCACCGCTCTAGGTAAACGGCTAAAGCATACAGCACTGTAAAAAGACGTCTTCCATTTTTCATGTGACCAAAGCCCACTTACCAGAAGCTTTCAGATCTTTAACGGAAACTAAATAAATTAGCGCGGAATTTTGATGTGTTTATGTAACACTCAGTGCCTTTGCATGTCCCCCATACTCTCTGAAGTTCGGTCTGGCTTAGGCGCCATTAGCAGTGACTTAGCTGTAAGCGGACACCTCCTACGGCGACCGATCAATCTCTCACCGCGCCAGGGAGGAAATCCGGCCCCCCCACTCCACGCCGCAGCGCTTCAGCTCAGCCCCATCTGTTAGTCTACAAGGCGTTAACATCTCAGTGGGCTTTCGCTCTGGGCTTTGGACTAATTCATCCAATAAATCAATGATTGTTTTTTTATTTTTTTTGTATTGAGCCAATCCAACATTGACCATCCACGAATTGTTTCCAAGAATTATCCCGTTGCATGAGCTACCCGTGCTTTAATTTCAGCTCCCACCTGCACGGCCTTAATGTTCTCACTTAGAGTCCTCTGGTGCAGTTCGGATCGAGTGGTACCTTCCGTAAAGTCGAGCCATTCGGGTCCTCATCGAAGAGGTCACCATTACCCGGCCGTTACCATGCTAAGAGTCGGTATGCGGTACTAACTGAGGAATGTAACCGTTGGGTTTTGCTGGATATAATTGGGTCCATTCCATCCAAAAGGTCCATTTTTGACTAACACTTCCACACAACATTCCTCCAGACCATTTCTGGCAAGCTAAGTGTGGCGTTCACATTGTCTGCAGTGTTTAGAATCTACCACCTTCCATGCCTGTCTTACATTTTATATAAAGTGTCCCAGGATATATTGCTACTGTTATTCCTGACGTCTTGGCTGCTTTTTATTTTGCTATTGGAGCGATTTTGTCAGGCCAGCCGTTCTTAAGGGAGATTCACTGCAGAACTTTGCAGAATGCTAAACAAAAACGTGTAGGTTCTGTTTTACCATTGACTTACACTTTTCGATAACTGATTTATTGTTAAGCGGACACATCGTCCCATTTATTTAGCTGAATACTCTTTGGACAGATTCAGGGTCGGTGCCTTACCAAGGGGTACAAAACAAATCGGCTCCTGAAACCCGAACCATCCGTTTTCCTCCATGTGACCTACCCAATTTATCAATTTAAGCCATCCTATTAAAGTTTATGTTTTTAATGGTACAATTTCCGACTCGGCTGCCCAAGAACTGCAAGCCGATAACTTATTATTCCATTTCTTTTTGTGTTTTTGCACTGAATCATTCCAGACATAAATCACTAGTCCAGACCTCATCGCATCCTCTGCGAATTGTCGCGGAAGTGCGGGAAAAATTGCACATGCAAACACGGCTGCGTGTGCTGGGGGCGGGCCTAGTTAACCATTGCCAGGTTTTTACATGTTTATTCCCGGCCCTCTGTGTTACCTGATCAGCTGCTCCTCCGGGAAAGATGACTTTGACATTCACTGGCTCGGTCGTCTCTGCCTGTTCCGAGGCTCCCTGGGGGGCACAAGAGGGCAGCAAGCGGCTCGTGGGACTTTGACTTACACAAAAATGTCCTGAGAGCAGAACGCTTGGTTGAAAGGGATAACACTGTAGAGGGGGGTTGGTGCAAGCAAGGAGGTGGGACAATGTCAAATGTCTTGGCCCCGCCTCCTCTGGCTGCTTGTGGACCCACCTCCTCTGCAATCCGATTGGTTGTTCCTCTGAACCAATCATTTTCCCTTCTGCCCTCAGAACATTTTTGTGCAAGTCAGATTCCCACGAGCCGGCAAGAAGCGCCACAGTACAACACGGGAGGGCCGACCAGCCAAGAAAACACCTATTTTCAGAGTTTCAGAAACCCACACTGCACTCCTGCTATATAAGAGCAATATCACCACAACCATTCAGTCCTTTACACCTATTGAAATGTGTCCTGTATACACACTCTCATTGGCCGGTATGCAGCTGATAACGCACAGCACCCAGATGAGGAGAAGAAGTCCAGTTAGGGTCTGTCTGAGCGCTGAGATCGCTAAGGCGCAGCGTCAAAGCCATTTCAGTGTGGCCGTTGTTCCCTGGCGCGGTGGCCCCACCATCTCGGAAGCGGCCGTCCCTCCGGCGATTTCCGACACGGTGCCGGAGACTACCGTTTGCGGGGAAAGGGTGCGACAGAACAAATAACATCAGATCTGGGGCGGCTATGCGGCTGGGAACGCCACACTGACGAGGGAGGTCAGGGGGAAGATGGCCAGGCTCGTTAAAGCTAACAGGAAAGCCGCTGGAGGGATAATAACAGCTCAGTACAACGGTGGCGTGTAGAAAGGCTCCGAACCAACAACTCATCCACCCTTGAGGCAATCCAGGAGGCACTAGTGAGTCCTACCCAGTAATAGTTAGGTGTCCGTAATAACGGATCCATCGGCTGTGTAATATTTGTCATCTAGCGTCAACACAAACAACTCCTCACAAAACCCACTTTATCCTTCGTGTATATCTCCTTTGTACTGGTCCTCTTCTACTGGCAGCAAGTCTCCAGCTGTGGTTCTGGGTTCTGATGCTTTGAAATCACCACTAAGAGGAAAGCTGTCAGGTTTGCCTGCTGCCTCGGATGACTCTGCGTAAGTGGGTTGGATCCTTGGCCGGATTTATTGCAACATTCAAATACAATAAATCTGATGGGAATCATCAAAGCTATAATTGACTTCAACACACGCACACACACGCACACACACACACATGTTGGGTAGACATATCTTTATAGGGACTGCTCAATCATTTCTATGGGAAAAATGCAAAGAAAGAGTTTTTGCATTTATATTTTTTTCATTGCAGTCACAGATTTTTATAAAAAAAGAGTGTTCCCTTATGGGGACCAGTATATTTATGACGTTGTGGGGACATTGTGTCCCCATTAGGTAAGGTATACCCACACACACACACACACGTACCGATCCAAATGGGGACTGTCCATTAATTTCAATAGGAAAAGCTCTAATTCAAACCATAACACGCTTATCCCCTACCCAGCCCCAACCTTAACCATAAGTAACCAAAAAAAATGCAAGACTTCTGGTATTTTTAGTTTTTTGAGTGCATTCACAGGTTTTTTTATCAAATTGAGGGTATCCAAACGGAAACCTGAAAAATGTCACCATAAGAAAAAAAGTTCAGGTTTTTCTGCACTTTGGGGAACTTTTGGACCCCAAATGTGGTGTATGTACCCCCAACACACACACACACACACACACACACACACACACACACACACACAGACATATGCACAGACACATACACACGTGTGTGTGTGTGTGTATGTTTTTAAATGATATGTGTTAAACCATACTTATCTTGCTATTAAAGATTTCTAAAGATCTTTCCAAAAATATAATACTACATACACTCCACCTTGTTAAATAATTCATTGTTTCAGTAAATAATTAATTGCTTTTAGTTCCTCAGTGATTAGGGTAAATTACTTGCAATGTAAATTTATATAGATTCAATTCAGATTATAGTAAGTTACCGATTTCTTTATTACTAATTTTAAATGTAAACATATACCTCAAAATGCACAGGTCGAGGAAAGCCATCCAGTCCTTAAATAACATGACTGATTTCGCTTAAAATATGCAAAGAACTTATCAAGCCTATTTAGTTAAGAAACCAAATCCCAAGGACCCTCAGGCTTGCGAGGTCCAGAAGTGTCTACCCTGCACTAATCCCTCCGGAAGAAACGTGGGACACTCTGACTCAACAACTTCCTCCACGGTATATATCCCTTCAGCAGTGGAGTAGACCAGTTTGATTAAAGGTACAACAAAGAATATATTCGCGTTTAATTCTGTAAGCGGCCTCATTAATCCTCGGTGACACGTGCGGTCACGGGGACACGTGAGGTCGCAGCGCCGGAATGCTAATGTTCGCCGAGTGTCACGGAACTGCATGGAAGGCTGACTCCGCCCACCACCCACCTTCTCCAGGGTTTCCTCCACGCCACGGTCACCTGACCCCTTGCGCAACAACGCCAGGCTGCCCAGGTGTGGGACGGGACCTCGGGCGACCTTGAGAAGGACGTCGTCCGCGTGACCCTGCGGGAGGCCCGCCGCCTTTCCCCGTGTTACCGGCTGGTCCGTCGGACGCTCCTCGGTGGCTAGGATGTCCCTCGGCTCCCTGTCGGCGCGGAGGGTCGACAGTCGGCTCAAGAAATCACACGGCGTCGCGACAGCCTATAGTTTGCGCTACAGAGTGAGGGGGGCCATGATTCATGCAGAGCGGCCAAACTTATGTTTAGCCAATGATGTGTTTTTAATCAATGAGTGACAGGGGAGGGGCATTCAGGGGGCCAATCAGCTTTCAGCTGGAGCCAGTGACCCTGTGGCCCCACCCTTGTATATCAAAAGAGTGCCTATATACCTTAATATAACTAAGAGTGCTTTCCCTAGGAAAGAAAACAGATAACTAACCTGTGATTTTTGCCCCAAACCCTTCTACATAAACGAGGGGTCTCAAACTCAAGTTGTTAGGGGTTGGAGCCCTGCACAGTTTTTCATTTTCCTTCATTAAAAACACCTGATTCAACTACTTACCTACTTACCACACAGCTCTCGAGCTGAATCACTTTCCCTGGAACAGGGAAAAAACTAAGCTAGACAGGGCCCCGGCCCTCCAGGACTGGAGTTTGAGAACCCTGGCTTAAACTGTGATGTTCCTCCACCCAACCGTGAGGGGATACCTGCTCTCAGCACTGTAAAGCTGAACATCCGGCACAAAGACGCCTGGATCCCCAGTGTCCTCGCTCCTCAGACTGACCACGGCAAAACCCGGCCCCTCAGACGGACTCCTCTGCAGCTCAACGCCCGTCACGTTGCGGCCCTGTCCGACAGATGTTTACGGCCCCTTAGCGACCATCATTCATTAACCATCCGGGGGAGAGGGGGGGGGGCGCTCAAGTGACACATGAATTACTTTAGGCAAAACCCTCTTCGGCCCTGAGTGCAATGCTGACACTTTCTGTTTGAAGTCAGCAGGAGTTTGCAACGCGACCAACATCGTTTCGGAGCTCCATGAAAACCAGCTGTAACATAATGAACCAGGCCTGCTGTCTAGGGGGGACAACTGGGGAAACTTTCCAGGGCCCAGACCCGAAGGGGGGGGGCTGAGGGAAAGCCCTCACGGGACGGGTTGCACATCAGAGCGGCTGGTTGAAGTAATTTTGTCCCAGGCCCTGGAATTTTACACGCCGGCCCCACAACAGACCATAAAGAGAACGTTGTTAAGCTTCCAGTGGCCCCCGCGTACCCGAGTCATGTGGAGAGAGAGGGTCTTGGGAGGGGTCCCTGAGGGGTCGCTCTGCGTGAGTGAGGGGGGCACTGACGCGTCCCCAGCAGCTGCGGGAGGGCCGTCCTGCCGACCCGAATCGATGCTCCCTGCAGAGAGCACCTGAGTCTCGACGGGTTCGGGTTTCAACTCCGGACAGCCGCTTGATGTGGCTGAAGGGACCTTCTGAATCCAGTGTGACGCAGACGGGCATAAACAGGACATATAAAACACAAAGAAAACATATGAATACAACTTATATTTACATGATGGGGGTAATGTGTGGCTGGGTGGGTTAGAAAGCTGTGTCTGTGATCTGAAGGTCGTTGGTTCGCGTCCTACACTCAACTGTGAGGCTACCGTTTGGCCTTCGAGCCGGGCCCTTAGCCCCTGACTGCTCCAGCGACTGGCTGATGCTGCACTCACCCCAATAAAATGCATGTCGCTTTGGATGAAAGCGACTACTAAATATGATAACAGATGTGATATTTACGTCATGTGTGATTAATTAATTCTTTCAGTGCCGCACAGAACAAAACAGTGCATGTTGCCCTGAAAGCGCGGTCCTCGGTGCAGAACCTTTAAAAATTGCACGCATTGCTGGCACCGTCCCAGTCAGACCCTTAAGCAATTAAGGATTGATGAGCTGTCACAAAATATTTACGGAGTATTTCGGTCTAGCAGACGAATGGCAGATTGTTTAAGGAAATGTAAAAGGCGAATTCCGACATGAGAAATCTAGGAAAATTAGTCAACTAATCAGCAATGAAAAAAACACCGTTTCGGGACTTTCCTACTGAACTGACATCCAAAAATATTTCTCATGACCAAGAAATATCCAGCCCAGTGAAATAGGTCAAACTGCAGCGACAGCTGAATTATGTTTTCAGTAGCAATAATTTCGGCCGTCTATCTTCTGCTAAAATCTCTGCTCCTCATGTGACTTACTGACACTTTCTGCTATTTTGACTCTCTTTTAATGTTTATGTTTATGCTGGAAGAAACGGGACAGACTGAATAGGAAAAAAAAAACCAAAATAATTCAGAGTCTGTCCGCTCAGCGGAGGCTGACATGAAACGCAGCTGTGGATAGCTAACACCCCCACTGACCTTCGGTGCAATCCTGCTGCACACTGCATATAATCTCCTGCTAAAGTGTCCAGCGAACAGACAGAGCTCCTTTTTCTGTTTTTCACCTTACACTGGTGACACGGGGAGTCCTTACAAACAGCCATCGGTCCCTCAGCGCACCGGGACGGCGTTAGCCCTCGGGGCTGCGCTGGTCACCTTGGGTAAGTAGATTACAGTGCCAGTTTGGCTACCGCACATTTAAAGAACCGGTTCTGCCCCGACAGGCTGTTGCCATGGCAACACCCTGCCTGAGTCTGAAGGCTCTTCCCCGTTCAGACTCCCGTCTTAAAGCCGGAAACCGGGCACAAATTGAATCTTTGCTCGCAGCATGTTTTTGCTTAAGATTCAGTCCGGGGGTGTCCTCCCCACCCGGTCTCCGGCCCCGCCTGGGACAGGCTCCCCCGGTTTCCCCCTCCTCCACCCTGCGTAGCCCTGGCCAGGAAAAGCGGACGGAAGATGGATGGTTGAATAGACGGATGCTCCGATTAAATTAACCAGCAAAGTAGTTTTGTGGAGTATAGCCTGTATCGGCGTGTCGTCCGACCCCAAACATGGAAGGGCAGAAAGCATCTGCTAAAAATCCCAGCCAGAATGTCACCGCACTAACAAAACAAACCCTAAACTCTGCTACTGAACATCGATAACCGAATCATTCCACTGTCTTAACAATGTATGGCATAAATCCAGAAACCCATCTGACCGAAACATGAATTATTGTGGATGATTTTCATTTTAAATAAACTGGAAACAGTAAAGAACAATGCAAAGGACTCCTATTGAGACTGCAGATTATTCTTGTACCTTTAAATAACCGTTAAGACATCCTTCTTCCGCACCCATCTGGCGGTGGGCCTCGTCATGGGCAGATGCAGATTGCAGGGTCAGAATCTGGTGGAACAGGGGGCTCAGGAGAAGGGCCCTGAGCAGGCTGAGCTTCTCCTCCGTGGGACCATGCCCCCTGGCCTTCAACTTGGCCTGTAGGCGTTCCACGGCCTGCAAGGCACGCTGAGTATCTGTTGGGTCATGTGTCACATTAATGCGATGCAAGTTTGAATAAGAAAAGGAGCTCGTGGTGAGTTTCACTTACACAAAAATGTTCTGAGGGCAGAACGATTGGTTCAGAGAGATAACCTACCAATCAGACTGTAGAGGAGGCGGGTCCAAGCAACTGATTGGTTGGTTCCACCTCCCCTGGCTGCTTGGACCCACCTCCTCTACAATCCGATTGGTTATCTCTCCAAACCAATCATTTTTCTTTCGGTCCTCAGAACATTTTTGTGTAAATAAACCTTCCATGAGCTAAAAAAGGCACCTTTCAGGTGAGGTTGCTGTAAAGCTACTAGGGCTTTAGATCGACCAGGCCTCAACATTATTTACACCAAAGCAGCTGTCTGAGTCTTATGACTCTTCCCATAACAGCGGGATTTCCTCACGGCCTAATGAAATTGTCTGTGTGACGGTTCTGGGTCTTCCCTGGAATCTGCGATTATGTGAACTCAGTTGGGTAGGACTGGGCCGCATTATGGAGACCCTGATGCCTTATGAATGTCAAAATCAGCGCAGCCAATAACAAATTGCGATTTAATGCTTAGATAATGCTGGGACAGTCTCATAAGCTATTTCACAAGCTTCATAACAGCATGAACATAACTGTGTGTTAAGCTACAGTTGGCTGATATTGTGGATAGACTATGGCAGAGGACTCTGGGTATGTAGACTGACAGGTTTTCCTCATCTGGTGACCATTACAATGTTTGCCCCCTGAATTGCATCATGGGAGTATTAAATCACTAATCTGCAGGCAAACTAACTTCTTAAAAAGCTACGATCATTCCAGTAAAAAGCTTTCTTGGAAGCAACTGGTAATGACATGTGATTATATTAATTTGAGAAATTTTAAAAATAAAAAATAAACCTCTACATTCAACAGTACAATTTTTTATTTATTTATTTTTTAAAAAGGTTTTTACTTCCTGACTCCAACACTGGCCTTTTCAGTATGCCGTTTGAAATTATTTATAACCCTAAAAACATTATGTACAACATTGTGTTAGCAGAAAAGTGAATTCTGGCCTAATGCGTTTGCATTCTGACACGACTGGAAAACTGGGAAGTGAACACAAAACACAATTGTGAATGTTTACCACAGCATATAAATTACAAGAGAGTGCAACACAAGCCGAGCACAGAGAGATCGGCGGGGTGGCCAAATCTCAGCAGAGGGCAGAACATCACAATAATGTCGCTCTGTTCTCCTCTCCGGAAAATTCCATTCTTTCACTCCCAGAGATTTGGTTACTTTTGTTCCGTAGAGACATTGGGGAGAGATATTCCACAATTTGCAAACACAACCCCATTTAACTTTCGCCGTTTAGTGTCTTGCCCTCTGAAGTACGCTTTGGCTAAACACGCACAGCTGCTATGTTGCTGTGCTAAAGAATAAACCATATGACTGGCGTACCTGAAACTGAGATAAAGAAAGATGCCTCATCTGACGGAAAGTTTCTTTTCAGTAAGCATTTTATTTCGGCCATGAAGTTATTTAATTATCTAAGTTAATATTTCCAATTCACATAAACATTTCAATTATTTTACTTCATAAAAGAAGAGGAGGCATATGGGATATAACTAAGCTTATAATTATAATATGAAAAAATTTGGAGATCGAGGTAACGCCATTGACATTTTTCTTTTTTCAGCTTGATGCTGATAGCTGGCATCTGGCGTTCAGAATTTATTTTATTTATTTTTTTAATAAAAGAAGGAGCTTTAAGGAAGACTCACCAATCGCTTCAGTCATTCTATCTGAGCGTTACCAGAGCTAGTCAGAATGGCGGCGGTTTTTCATCAAAACCTGCAAACAGAACAGATGGCGGGAGACGTGAATACGCGATCCGTGAACGAGCAGTGAACCAAAGGCACCTTCAGCGAAAACAAATGCAAACATCTGAAAATTTATATTATTTTATTTAAGGTGAATGCAGCGTCGAGTGCCACTCACTCTGGCTAAGTGTGAGGGGGGGAAAAGAAATGCCTAATGTTTGTGAAGTTTACAAGCCTAACCAGAAATTGGCCGATTCATTCTATATCGGGAAGGACTTATCTATAGCTCTCTGATGTGTTTGGATATATTTCCATAACACGCAGGGAAATATTATAATACTCAAAGAGGAATTCCAGCCCTCTAAAAATGCTGCCTGCAAATTCCTATTAAGTGAAGATCTTAGAAAAGAATTCTGTTACCGACTGACCAGCAACTCTTAAGATACAGCAAATCATATTTGATCTGATTTATTGCAGACACTGATTAATGAATTACTAGCAATTGGCGCTGCACATTTATCTACGTTTATTTTTGAGTTGGTTATGTCGGTACACTTCAACAAGACTTACTGAACTATGACTGAGAAATACCTCTTACCTTTAAATGTGACAGTTTGTAGTCTATATACGGTGTACAACGCTGAGACAGTATTACTCGCAGGTACGGTCTACACACCAGAGTCTGCCTATACAGGCCTTGATTGTCATCTAATGCTCTTAACAAGGATTAACATCTGTACATTGCCCTATAACCCACAGTTACATTAATTGACTTTGGCAGAAGGCTTCATCCGTTCGGTTCTCGTCTCCCCCAGACTGTATTCTGTAATAACATTTGTTCGGGCTTTTTCTTGATTTATTTAATTTGGTTTTTAATAAAAACAAGAGAAAAGCATTTCTTTATTAAAGTCGTCTGTTTGTGATATATTTATGGCGCTTCAATGCATACAACCGAAAGTAACCGTCCGCCAAAAACATAAATTCGCCATTAATAATTCATGCTGATGCCCGTTTTATAGTCTAAAATACAGTTGTTTACGAAATATATTGCACCTTGTATAGTATTTGCCCCCTTGTAAACAGGATGTCGGCATTTTATTCATTATTTTTAGATTTGCATCCTTTATCTGGGAGCTGAAGAGGATTTAATACCGACACATCTCCCTTTATACGCACGTATTACTTTAATATGAAATAAGCAGATTTATATCAAAGGGCTGCAAGGCGACGATACAGGTACATTTAGAAAAACCCAATAAAGTTACGCTCATCAATTAAAGATGTTATTTTGAAATAAAAGGACGTATTAAAATGCCGCTGGTCGTCTTTTAAAGGAGTTGGGGGGGCGCGATGCCTTTGGAACTGGGCGGCTGCGCCCGTCCAAATGCAATCGGATCCACAGGCTGTCAGACTCAAGCTTCAGCATTCATTGCAAAACTTGGAGACAATGCAGCAATACGCAAACTTAAAATAAATTCAGAGAAATAACGCAGTCTAACGCATGAGTACTGTCCATAACGCCGTCACGAATTAACTTGAACTGTTTTCACAAAGTATCCATCTTATGTAAAGTAGCCTAAATGTAAAAGCAGCTAATTCTAACGGGGGACTTACACGAGCAGCTCAGCCTGGGATCTCCCGGGTTTCCCGCGGCATTCGGGGCCCGAAGAGCGGTCTCGGGAGCGCAGCAGCGGCTCGGCAGCAGTCGCGTCGCGGCCGGAACGCCGGTCACCGCGGGGCCGCAGAAGGTGTCAAGCGCCGCTCGGCGGCCGCTGTGACAACTGGGGCATTTTGCCCGCCGGCTACGGCCGATGCGTCCTCTGTTTACGGAATATTATTTTTTGCGCTTCAAATTAAGAACACGCGTGTTTCCAGAGAACATGAGCGTTACAATTTACCTGCCACTAATATCGTTTAATAATATAGAGCTTATTATAATTAATAATTGAGGTCACCGTTTTACTCTAATTGCTTTAATAAGAAAACTGATTTGATTTTGTGCCCGAGTTCTAATAACATGCCAGGAATGTCATTTAATGAAGAAATATATTGCAGATTATCTTTTTCTCCGCATTAATAAATAGCATGCATGCTCTGTATCAGCATGGAAATTGATTGAGCGACACAGAAACGCAAGCTGGCATTTTTGTTTTTTTATAATTGGTTCCATTTGCCCTCAGACGCCAGTTCTTCTTTTCGCCACTTGATGGCACTGTGACAGCCTGACCATAAAAACCCTTGGCATGAAGGGAAAATAAAGGCCATTTAATGGGAAGAAGAAACCTCAGGCGGAGGCCCTTTACGGGAATAATTTTTTATTGATCTCCTATTTCTTCCTCGTTTTGATTGAGCGGAGAACGTGCAGTACAAAATCATTTGTTAAAAGCATTTATTAAAACAGGGAGCAACTACGAATGTATGCTTTGAATATAGGTCATGGGAGTTCTACTTACACAAAAATATTCTGAAGGCAGAAGAAAAAAAAAAGATTGGTTCAGAGACCAATCAGATTGTAGAGGAGGTGGGTCCAAGCAATTAGAAGAGGCAGGACCAACCACTTAGATTTCTTGTCCTGCTTCCTCCAGTTGCTTGGACCCTCCTCCTCTAAAATCAGATTGGTTATCTCGCTGAACCAATCTTTTTGCCTTCTGCCTCATACCATTTTTGCATAAGTGAAACTCCCACAAGCTTAAAGCTACCACAGAAAGACAAACCAATTGAAGAGCAGTGAATAGGGACCGTGGGTAAACTTGAAAGCAAACCTCGATGATGGTAACCTGGGTGAGTGGAGGTAGGAGGCAATTATTGCGAAAAGCTTCCTGGCTTCTGTTGTATTGGATGGGTTAAGATGTGTGTAAGTATCGCAGGTTACACAAGTACTGGCGTTCCTTATTCTTTATTTTTCTTAGTGAAACAGAAATAGGTAGAGAGACGTTTCTTCTTTTTTTGAGCAGAAGATGAGATGCGGGTAACAAAAACACAGACAAGCCTATTGTCCCTTTGTCTGCCTCCTCTTCCCGTAAAGGCGTCACGAGCTTCTTGGGGATCAAGACGGGTTGCTTACTCACCTTCCTGTACAGACTGGTCGAATTTGCGCCACAGAAGGAAGGGTGCAGGAGTGAAATCTGCGGGGAAACCAAGACGGGCAGGAGGGCCAGCTAAGTGGAGGGCGGGACCTTCACCCTGAGTGGCTAATTAAAGTGAAGGGCGGGACCTCCACCCTGAGTGGCTAATTAAAGTGAAGGGCGGGACCTCTACCCTGAGTGGCTAACTAAAGTGAAGGGCGGGACCTCCACCCTGAGTGGCTAATTACCCCCCCCCCCCCCCCCCCCAACCACAACACAAAAAAAAAAAAAAACAAAAAAAAAAAAAAATCTAAAATAACAGCCACGTTATCTTTTCATAAATAAGTT
>JAABNY020000050.1:3444501-3464501 GCA_015164015.2 Brevimyrus niger
TAAAATGGTTTTTTGTTTTTTTTTTTTTGGCTTTTTTTTTGTGTGGGAAGTAATGGGGGGGGGGGGGGGGGGGGGGGGGGGGGGGGGGGGCTAACGTTTAGCTTTGTTTTGTCGCCATGGTTTCACGAGACCTTCACACCAGGAACTTTTAGGAGGCTATAATGGTCATTTCACTGAAAGACAGTAGCAAAGTTACACTCCTCGGCAACACGGGCAGATGGTGCACGGTCCTGAACCAGTACAATAAGAAAAAGCATCCTTCTGTAAGTGTAACGGAAGGGAAATGGGAAAGGACTGTAAGAATGGCCGGTTCATAAATCTTTGGAAGAAACGCAACCGAGAGTCATGGAAACAGCTGCAGAGTAACTCTGTGCCTGTGTTATATACCAGGAAAAAAAATCATCTGTGGCCCCCTGTTCGGAGAACTCTAAGTAGGTCCTTCAAAATAGCCACAAAAACGTCCGCTAATATGACGATGTTTCCTTCTAGCATCTGAAAGGAACTTCACCCCCGTTTCCAAAGCAACACTTCACACCCCTGTTCAAAGTGCTGTAAAAAGTCACTGGACATTTCCGCATACTAAAACGACGCTCATCACCATTATTTCGACTCTTCCAAAGTTATCTTACAGAGTGCACTACACTCACTCTACTGTGACCTCAGCTTATCCAGGGGTTAAGCAATAGTTTTTACCAATTAAAAGGCATCATAGTGTTTTCCGATTTACAAGCTCTTTATGTGCTTTGATAGAAATTTTGTCCATTGTTGAAGAACAACTTGCAAACGTCTGAAAAGACCGCAGAGATCTTATTGCATTGTTATTGTAGTTCTTACGATGGTGCATATACACTCTACATTATGATCTCACCAACAGGCTACAGAACGATTTGATCTACATAAAACAAGTTTGACATTTAAGGCAGCATTGCCATTTTAACTCAATATAAACGGGTTCCATGTGTATATGTCTGTGTATTTGCGTCTGTAACTTTCTAAGAGTCAGTGTAACTTCAGCATGAAGTCCATCTGAACACAACTAAGTTGGCTGTAACTCTTGTGGCTGGGGGATCGTTTCTGGCCTCGTTGGGGCAGATTTGCTGTTTGGTATATTTTGGATCGGAGGATACGTGGGAAAAGCAATAAGCGTTAGGGGCCCCGCAGCTTGTGGGTGGGCTTCTCTTGAAGACGGAAACTTGAGCGGAAGATGGAGAGCCCGCGACTGTGAGCTTGACGCCGGGCGTCGGTGTCACTGGAATGCCGGTGGAAACATCTGACGGTTTGGGTGGTTCGCTCGTTCCAGCTCAGTCAACAGCCAGCGTCGTAAAATAAAGACAATATGGCCAAGGAGGAGGGGGCTGTAGGTATGCCAAGATGTGAGTCAGTCCACAACGTTCACATACTTACATGTTTACGTTTAAATACTTACTCATTGCTCTGCATGTAAGAGGCTGCTTGTTCTTAGGCGGGGATGCACGTGAATGTTGTGCAAGTACGGGATGGCCGTGATATGCGCGGCAATTTAATTGTCGTACTTATTTTACATGCATTTGCTCTCTTATGAAAGAAATTACAGTGTATTTTAACCGTTATACCGCCAAAAAAAGTACGCATTAGTCGTATAAAAGGTTAAAATGCACGGTAATGTCTTGCCATAACAGCGCAATCTTATTACAATGAGTACGCATTTGCGCTATTACGAAAAAAAAAATAACGCGCGCATCGCTTTATAGACGGCGAATGCGTATTTGCGCACCAGCTATGTGCTTCCCTGTTCGTATGTGCGCAATGTCGCACGACCAACGATTCACAATGGAGAAACATTTAAAAACTTTGGCAAAAAAAGCTACCCCAGTCAGCTGTGCAAAATGCAGCCCATCATTTATGGGCATTGTCTCTCTGCTCCAAGAATTACCTGCATTTATCCTAAGCACTCTGATTTGGGCCTATGTTTTTCTTTCTGAACTCCATTCCCAGCTGTTTCTAGATGTGGGTTGAGCATCCAAATAGCTAAATAAATAAACAGACCCATTTCCACCGGAATGGGACCGAAACCACGGGCACGCACACAACAGCGCTTCCAAGAGCGGATGGTATAATTGGGCGAATGTCTTCTCAAGGGGCTCCGGCTGCTCCTAAGAGAATGGGAGAATAAGCTGGGAAGACAATATTGTAAAAACACACAAAAAAAATTCTGTCAGTATAAGCAGGGGTATGACACAAAACTGTAGAAAAAACACATATAAGGCAACAAACGGTCAGTTTTCAATTATCTTTGACTTTAATAGAGGAAATTACCGACATATATTCATCGCATTCTTGTTAATTGTTTTATTGTACAACTTTATTGTAAATTGTAGCGCTAACTTAATCAACCTTTCGACAACTAAGGACATACAACTTTGAGCCCCAATGACCTACAAAGAGAATCCGTCACGATGGTTGTTGATGCGACAACAACACGGTAATGAATTCATGGTAATGTGTTCAGAATAAGGCTGAACGAGAGGGGATGTAGTTATACCTGGCAAAATGATTTCGACACATTTCCGAGGCTTAAGAATTTATGAATTTTACAGGCTTGAAAGCCTGGGAGACTCCGGGTATCACTTAAAAAGCGATGCATCGCTTTAAAAACATCGCAATGCCTGACAGCCGATCGCTCCCAATGCAATTGAGTGCATTAACGCGTAGCCAAGGGGACGGGGAGCCCATTTAGGGTGGACAGTGGCTGCAGACTTACCGTCTGTTTTAACAGTTGTTTTCAGCTGCACAAGCGCCAGGAGCTGAAATAAATATGTTGCTGCGGCCTTCTTGATGACACCAAAGGGAATCTACATTTTTGGAAATATATTGTTAGTAGCCTTGGTGTGAGATCCAAGTTAAAGGAGTGCTGCCAAATTCAGCGATGACAAGGATCATTACAATTTACAATCATTTCGGAAAAGTAGGACACCTCATGATGATCCCTCGCCTTCATTAGCGACGTGTAATTTGCGACGCGTGGCAAATGATTTTGAGCGTTTGTCTGTAAAAAAAAAAAAAGTTGATTTGTGAATTGTGTCAATGCCGCATATAGGTTAAATTCCGGTCTTCGAGTCGCATAAAAACGGACATGAACTCAGAAATCCTATGTGAAGACTCAGGCAGATCGCAGGCTGCCAAATATCGGTTCGCGGCTCAGCTTTTATTTATTCATGATAATGGGCTCCTTTTATGTTTTGTGGCCTCACAGACTTGGTGGCAGTAAACAATAATATTCGCGTCTAGTCAATGGATTTCAGCAGAAACCTGGGACAGAATGTATCTGTTTATTGCCCCCCCACCCCCTCCCCTCCCCTCCCCCGAAACCAAGAGAGAGACTTACGCGCATTTAAAGACAGTCACTCAACTAAATATTCAAGTTTGGCTCTTTATGCTCTTTGAGTTGTATATATGATTTTTCCTCCTTGCTAATGTGTTTCCTTTCCCCCTTTCAAACTTAAAGGTCTTATTTAAATCGCTTTTTTTTTAGATCGTTTTGCGATCAATTGAATGTAATTAAACATGAAATTTGTTGAAAGCTTTTTGAAGTCTGGATGCACCGAACATCGTACAGGAGAGAAAAAAATACAGGCCTGTGCTATTTCAATGTGTGGATTTTACGGTATTATATATGTAAAATTATAGGATACGTTGCTGATATTCAATTTAAAATAAAATTCTGCCACTTCTAGATGTCTTTTTTTTAACGTGGCTGGGCTGCAGATGAAACCATTTTCCCCAAACTGATTCTAACATTTCGTGTTATGTTAAAGGTATGTAATAGTAATTATGTATATACTATTATTTGGCCGATGTTTCGTTTGCTTGATGGCTGAATTGCTCTTTTGGCAACAAGCCACATATAAAAAGTATTTAGTTATAATATAATGTAGAGGAAATAGTATTTATTGTGCAGCGCGAGTCAATTTATCCTCCGATTGCGGCTAGATGGAGCCCGAGTCCGCTTGGTGACAGGGCATCCTGCTCGGAAATTTTCCTCTCGCCATTCTCTGCCGTTCCCATCTCCAGTCTGCATCTCGGAATTAGTTTGTCATTTTCCTTCAGGGCTCTGTTCAGTAAGCAAGCCGTATCTGGAGTCCTTTACTGCGGGACTTTTCAACGAGGAGAAAGGGGTCTGGATATATCTCTGGGTGCATCGTTTGTTTCCATTCCTCTCCTCAAACACGGGCAATATAGTGGAGAGAAGACGCGGTTGCTTTTAAGGGTGGAGAGTGATCTGGATACAAAACAAGGAGCTTCTTTTCCCCGATATTTTCTCTCAAATGAGCGGATATTAGACTCACTGTCGATTCTCTGAGCATCTTTATGGAGAATACAAGTACCTGTGATCCCAGCAATTACATGGAATCAAAGTCAATATTTTATTGCAAGACTATCTGCATGTAGGGTGTTTAGTAACCCAAGGACACAATATATATATTTTTTCTTGTTAGGAAAAGACAGTTCTGTGACCAATAGCATCTTTTACGTTTTCAATGGAAAGACCTGAAGCGGATCGCTGCCGCAAACTCGTCAAAAGCTAGACATGTGGTAAGGATGCTTTCTAAATTTGATGCATCAGGGGTCCGTTTATGCGTATTTCCCAGCCCTGTACCAGCATACCATGAGAAAACGAGGATCTTAAATCCAAGCCGGTCACTGTGTGCCAGCCGTGTTATTGTGTTCAAGAAATCAAACTGCTCAGCAGGTTAAATCGTGCAATGTTCGTGTAATGATTCGGATTTACCGATGCTGTCTGTTGTAGGTACCTGCGATCGATGTGCGTCGCTTAGAAAGATATAAGGATTACAATGTTGGGCTTTTTTTCCGTCGGAATGACGATTTACGCGAGAAACACTTGACTAAACGGTGACATTCGCATTGTCGCCGGTTTAAAAGACGCCCAGACGCGCCTTTGTACGGGCTAGTTGATTTCGAGATACTTGAGCTGCAGTTTTCATTTCATACTGTACTGGCTTTTAAAATAGCGGATGCCCGAATGTTAACGCTCAACCCATTTAAGTCTAATTGCGGCGAGAATCACTGTATTCTAATGACAGCTAAATATACGACCAATTGGTGGAATAAAATAGCGCTTGAGATAGTATCGGTACACACTTAAAAGAATTGTCAAAATGACCTTGAATCGTATCTCTGTCTATCTTTATATCTGTATCATTCTAATAATGAGAAAAACGACTACAATAATAAATAACAATAACCGAATTATCCTTATTATTAGTATTATTATTAGTCTAAAGCACCGTTCGTAGTAGGTTGACCGTAGTTATATGTTTTTGCGTATTTTCTTTAGCTAGTCCGGAAATATGAATCACAGCATTCCGGTCATTTAGCCTGTCCTCTTATACCATCATTCATTAAAAGTGCTGTGGTGAACTTGTATTGCGAATTACGTCTAATTATAGAGCAGAATTACGTGTGACACAATTACTGTGCGCTAAATATATTCAGCGTGAGGTATGGTTTCCATGCATTTGCAGACAACCGTACACATTTATGAATGTGTATTTATATACCTCTGTAATTTCGGTAAGATTCTGGCGACTGCTGCGCCATGGATGTCGAAGTTCATGATGGAGATGAATGAACTTGCGGTGATACACCCGGTTTTGCAGCCTCCAGGTACCTTCACATACGCCAACTGACGCAGTCGCCGAAAGACTCCCGGCATAAATCGCCTTCTCGGTTCAGGCATCTCCATGCAATGGATGCGATCGTTTCTCAGCATCTCATTCCTTTTGGCTTTGAATGTTATGGCGTTTTTTCCCCCCCAATTAACTTTCACACATGAATACAATTTAATTTACCCATTTACATTTAAGTTTTGTAAAAATAGCTCTGATATCGTTATTTTGTAAAAAATAAAATAAACAATAATACAATTTTGATAATAACAATAGTGATAATAATGAATGCATATTAACTTTGCTTAGCAACTGAGCACAGATGCCCACGATGCTCGGAACAATTGTCCCCTTTTATCAGTTATTGCACCTGCAGTAATAACGCGCATTTTGCCCTTAAAGGGGATATGCGGGCACTTTACGGCTGCCAATAACTCATCCGCTATTCTTAGCGAGGCTTCACCTCAAAGTACACTTAGACTTCACTTCCAGGCCGCTGCTGATTGCACCGCCGCTCCGAGGGCACCCTCACCCCTCAACGTGTCGTTTGCTGCTCAGAGTGGGACATTATTTTCTCTCTCTTGCTTTTACAACCTATTTAAAATTACCTAGAGTGAGTCTGCGTCTTGAATACAAAGCATGCAAGGTGGCACTGAACCGTGTCGGTAAAATAAAAGGATAGCGTCAGGCTGATTCTTATAACTATATCAACTGATCCGTGCTATAACTAGCAGTGTTTAATACGGCAGTCAATCGCAGTGTTTTAGCGTTTATTAGGAGCAGTCAATATATACTGACGATTTTTATAACAACTTGAGTGCAATTAACATATTATGCACATGATTTTTAAACACACCCTGTTCCACTTTTAGGGTACCGTTCATAAAATAAATATTTATTATTACTAAACACGGAACAGCGAAATGTCGTTCAGCGGTATTCCAGTTTGCAGCAGGCCAAGAACATAGACTGTATTATATGCATAAATGGTGGAGAAAAATACAGATATAGAAATACGCTATATAGAGTAGCTACTCTAATCCGTTTTTCAATATCTTTTGGCTGTACTCGACAAATAGATTTTTGCACTGTTACATTGCGAGACTAACATGTTTACCCACAACTTTTTCTTTAAAATAGGCTACCCGTGCAATTCTATTGCTGAAATCTGTCAAATTTAGAAATTCGTTTGGGTAGGCTTGAGAAGATTGTTCTGCTGGTATTGTAAACACTAAAGCGGATAAACAAAGATATCGTGGGAATGAGTTTATGTATAAGAAGCACTGTAAAAAAAATCCCAGCTCAAAGCTCATTTATTTATTTTACCTAATTTTTTCTCTTATACTTTGAAAAATGCAGCCAAAATGCAGCTGCTGGCATTCCATATCTAGGCTAAAGCAGGCGAATTGGATTTTAAATTTATTAAAATGTTGATTGCCAAACTTGATTAATAATTTTATACTTTGTAATTTAATATCTAATATTAATTATATGGATTTCTTTCAAGCTTCTCCTACATAAATCCCGCATTCGGGAAACTAATATTCAGATAATAGTGTATAAATTAAGCACGTGCATGCGCAAGACGCCCCTTAAAACGCCGTGGCTGTTAACGTGTCGTGGTGAAGTTAAACCGGTCGGCGACCCAACAATTAGGAATATCCTGCGAGGCGGGTTACGCTCCAGGTTTAAAGTAATTGTCATTGATTGTACTGCTGCGAGCAGAGGTCTGATTAGCTCGACTCATCTTAATCAGGCAACAATTGACCTCCAGCGCGACCTGTAGAGAGATACCTCGCCTGGGATCTCTCGTCAAGATGTTTCGCTGTGTATTAATCCATTAACATGTGGGGGGATTAAAGGTCCTCTGGACGGCCTGCGTGCATGACATCACCACTGGAAAACAATGTCCCCGCCATGGAGGGGCTGTTTGCACACAGAGGAGCTTCCCGTTAACGCCGGTTGCATTTCTGCTCCCCACGCGCGGCGGCGCGGGCCGCTCGCTGCTCCTTGCCCTTAAGGCGGCTCCCTGGCGCATGCGCGCAGCCTACAGCACCAGAGCCGCGGCGCGAGCGGCAGCCCTGTGATCTGAGGGCCGCCGTTTCATTCCCCAGCGAACTTCCCTAAATCTTCCCCGAATCCGCTTTCAGTAATGCCTGGTTGCATCTTCAGCCTTAAACATATTTTCAGTGAGTGAAACCATCTGGAACTTAATGTGTGAAGACCTTGGTGCCAAAGGAATATATCAGGCTACATTGCACGACCGATTTTTTTATGTTAAACTTCTTCACCTGCCTATAAAAACAAATCTGCCTTCAATAAATAAGTACACTAGTGGCCAACATTGTGGAAAAACAATTTTTAGAGATTGCAGAACTTTATTCAACTGTTGCTCCGATTACTTATTTAATCGTCCAGTGTATTTGTGACATTCTTTGTTTATCAACATTACCGCCTATATTCGTGCATTGTTTTTTTTTAAAAGCGTAATACCAAAAATTCTAGGTTTTTCCACAATTTTGGCCACTATAATGTAGGTTACATGAATCTTTGGTAACGTGTATGTAAAACATAGCATGCATGCCCTTTTCTATCCAGAAAGGGATATAGTTTGCCGTAGCTCAGAAACTATTAAAAGTAATAACACGAAGCACATAAAAAATAAATGAAAATGCTTTGTTTACAATACATTAGGCCCTGGGAATTAATAATTGATTAAATGTTAAATTATCATGGCGATACGTGTTCTTTGGGTTTAAAGCAGTCGGCGGACTGCTTTTCCGTCGTGTGACCGGTGCCCCCTTTCGTACAATGTGGGCTGGGTCCCAGTCGACGGCGTCCCCACGGCTGTGGCTTATCTAACACGGCCGCAGCAAAGCCCGAACCTCGGGGGCGAGGCGGCTGGGCCGAACGGTGACGCTGTTCCGGGCCAGGCGGACTTGCCGGGGGTGATTCGCGCATGACAAGGCTGTAGCGGGGGGGAGGACTCTGACACTGTCGCGATCTGTGAAATGCAGGGCCCCCGCTCTGTGCCTTCATCTCTGTCTGAGAGGAAGTGGCCCCATCTGAGAGGCAGCGAACGTCAGGGCACATCGGAAAGGGAGCCTTGTTGGGCCCAGTTTGATATATGTGAAGAGTTCATAATACGTATTTGGGAGGTTTTTGTTGTGGAAAGTAATTGGATTGGTCTGCGTTGATGCCTCAGTAAAATGTGCTTTCCTGAATGTAAGTATCCTTATAAATAAACAAATCTCTTAAGGTTCATTACTTTGTTGAGTACCCTATGTAATGCATAATTTCTCCCTGCTGTAAGTATACAGGAATTTATAAGCCCTCCTCAATAGTTTGGAGAATTTAGTCCTCATTCATTGTGTTTTAATGTTTAAGGAAATACTTCAGTAATAATTCCCTGTTGCATCTGTTTCCATCTTTTTTTAGGATTTTGCTTGGGTGAGCCTAGTTGACAGGAGCGTACAGCCATAAACAACATGACCAGTATTCATTTTACGATTTCATTAATTACACTTTGACAGAAGCTTCCCTAAAGTGCATGTGAAATATGCACATAATCACCGCATCGCTCCTGCGATTCTAGGTGTGTGAAATTTCTGCTTTTGCAACGCTTATAAATTTGCGCCGTGTTAACATCATGGGAATCTAGATTAATAAATATATTTAGCGAATAGACTTATGTAAAGTAATTCGGCTATTGGTATGCAGGGACTTCCGAACAGTGTGTTGTTTTTCCTATGATGCGATTCAGTATGAGTTTGATAGTGATTGGCAGATCCACAGCAGAGGAATATCATTGGTGCTGGTCCATGGAGAGATTGCGAGGATCAGTGACTATCACACCTAGCTGTCACATAAACGACCCCCCCACCCCCAAACCGGTCCTCCACCTGCTAGTCGAAGGCGGCCTGCTGTGGATTAGGACCCTCACGGATCAAATATATTTTGCTGTGTGCCCCTGCCCTGCATAATGCGACTGATTCGATTGGGAGAGACCGTAACGAAAGGGTATACATCCTGCTGCTGAAGATTCTGGGTTGTCTTGGGGCTACAAAACCGGAGAGGACGTTTGAACATCACGTGACTTTTTCTACTGTATTTCTCTGCTACGGGCTTAGCGTGTAATGGCTGTGAAAACGGCGGAGGCTACAGCCTTTTGGGAGAGCAGAATGGCCCCTTCCAAGCCTGGTTGACGCTCTGCCCGTCCCGCAGACGTGCGCCAGAATGCTGCTGCCGTGTAGCTTTTATCGTCCGTTTCATCAGTCGACGCTTTTATTGCGAGCATCTTGCGTAGATTACGGTCGGGAGTGTGCGCAGCGTTCGCGCAGATGGTAATTACGTCAAGGTTAAACGTGCTAAAGAGTTCAAAAGCAGCCCCCGAGATCTGGACCGGCAGCCTTTTGATCCGAGGGTGGCGCTTCTTAAACGGGTGGGGGGCCCAGCTGCGGCCCCCGTGGCTCCATCTGTGCTGACGGCTGGCCGTGACACTGATGTTCCCGGACAGCGGGAGCGCGTCGCTCTGTTGTGATGCCGGCTGAGTGTTGATCACTCGCAGGCCTTAAAGGAGCGGCGGCGCCTCGACCGCACAGCGGTGCCCTCAGCCCCGGGCAAGGTGTCGTGCCCGTGTACTGGCTGCCGGCAGCGCCCTGTTTCACCATACCGCTGGCGGGCAAACCGAAGTATACAGCGCCGGCCCTTTCTAGTGCAAATGTACAATTTAACCTGCAGCCAAGAATTTAATCAAGGGCATACAATATGGGAGCTGATATCATTCAACCAATTCAAAACAGGTTTAGTGACTATTTATTGCACCAGTTAAGGCTGCATGTTAGTTATGTTCTGTGATTGTATTTCTGTGTTAAAGTCTTCAGCAGTCAGTTCAGCGATGTCAACACCGCAGCGGCCATGCAAAACACTTTGTCTTCTAACTCCGCCGCTAACATGCCTCGTATGACCAACCACTGACTTTTTAAAAACTCATTTAATTCATTCGAACGTGAACATTGAGCGGCTGAGGTGCCCCTGAGGAGAGGTTTGGGAGCTGAAGCGGCGTTCATCTATTCATCGAGCCACCAAAAAAAGATATCGGTAACCTTTTGGAGAAGACAATAAATTCTTGTTAGTTTTTATTGTTATGATTCATTTGCATAAGATTAATAAAAAAAAGAATATTCCTCTGTGCAAACATACACTTATTATCCAGATAGATATATTTAACATTTTTTGACTGACAAAGATTTTTTACACAGCACCATATTTATAGTGACTCATTAAAATATTGCAGTGTCTGGTTAGATCATGGTTAACCAGGGATAAGTTTGGTTTTTGTATGACTAGTCATTTTCTTAATGACGGTGGTGGCCTGTCAATGAGTATTTTTCATGCCCCGCTACCATATACATGTTTATGCATGATACGGTTTTTCTAAAAATCCTTTGCAAGCGTGGCACTTCGGTAAAAGGTAATCCGGCCGACCCCCAGCAGTGTGGCCACATTCCGGGATTTTCCGTTCCGGCTGTGGAATCGCCCTCTGATCATTACCGCCGGGCTTGACGCACTCGCCTGTTCGCCGGCGTCGGTGTGTTTCTGGGTCCCGGCAGCAGCGGCCGCTTTAGTCACCTGCCCGGCGCTGGCCTCTCCGTGACGGTGAAGAGCTTTAAACTCGAGCCGGCGAGGGAAAACCACTTGCACGTTAGTCATCGTCGCAGCTATCCCCTGAACTGCGGGCCGTCATGACGGCCGCTCTCACCTCGTTGTAATGAGATAGGGCTACGCCGGGCCAAGTTTTATTGTTGTTTATGCGTCGTGTTTGAGCGAGAGGCGTCTGGGGATGGCCAAGGCTTCCCCTTTCAGTTTTCTGTCATGTGATACACGTCTGATTAAAGGACTTAGTTAGTGACTTTGCCCGTAGGGTTAAGTGGACTGGCAGGCTGTGGCTGTGATCAGAAGGTTGCTGGTTCAAATCCCAGTTACTCCGTGGGTTGTCTGACCTTGCTTCCTTAACTGCATGTCCCTTTTTTTGAATAAAAGTGTCTGCAAAATAAGTGCCCCATTGAAAAGAAATAAAGACTAAAGCGGTGACGCTGGTATACTTGTGCGACGGCTAACTTTTGGTGTTTATTCACTGGGTTGGTGCCTTGTGCGGTATTCATGCACGCCGTTGTTAAGTGAGTAGTGCACTGTGTTATGTGTATAAGCACTTTAGTAACTGTTCTGCTCATTTTCTTTAGTCCTCACCCTGTTCAGCAGTGACCCCATGGTACCTCATAACTTGAGTCTCTTCTCTGTAACGGCCTGCGTGCCAGATGACTGTTAAGGATTCGGGCATAAAACCAGGAGCTCGCAGGTTCAAATGCCAGGTTGAGCCCCACTGTGAGTGACCTGTGAGTGAAGTAATTAGCCCAGACCGCACTGGGATGCATTCATCGCCCCCGTCGGTGGTCGTCCGTAAGGATGGGCACGCCCCGTAGAGCAGGCTAGCTCAACACAAATGGCACAGACATTCACATAAACATGTGCTTTTCGGGAGGTCTGATGTGTACGTCTGTGGAGAAGCAGCAGTAATTGCCATCTACAAAGCTAGCCTAGCATGTGGTTAAGGGCAGTTTCAAGGAAGCCGGCTAGATTTGGATATGCGTTTTGTGGTATAATAGCCTAATGCTATTTTAGAAATGAATAGAAATTATTTGTCCATTCTGATTGTATATACAATTCTCCAAAAGGATCTCCGCTATTAAGATGTTGGTAGGAAACGGTTGACAGTCTGTTTTTCTCTCAGTATTGTCTGAATTGGTTAATTTCTGTCTTCAGGAAACGGCTATACCTTGTCTTTGACTCGCAAACAACTCATTCATTGTTCATTAAAAGATTAATATACAATTCACCAGGCGAGCATAGAGATGAACTGTAGCATTGTGGAGGATGAGGTCATTATGATTTTTTTTATACATAGTTGACGTGAATTATGTATTGGAGTGTAACAGGAAGTGAAAACAATTGTGATTGTGTGTGCGTACTTTTTTCTTTTTTTCTTTTTTTTTGAGGAGAATAAAACATGAACACGATTAAAACTTAGGATTGATATCTGATTGAGAGTGTAGTGCAGCCTTGTACTCCCTGCATGCTGGAACAGGCCTTCAGTCCCCCGTACCTGACAATCCTGTGCTGGGTAAGTGGATGGATGGATGGATGGATGGATGGAAGGAAGGAAGGAAATTTGTTATTGCACACATATAAAATTATAAGGATAAATATTCTAACTATAATCAGAGGGAGCAGTTTGTTGTGTAACAAATGTTGTTTTTCTTAGTAATTATACACTGTCAGTTGAAATCAACAATCCTTCCTATTTTATGTCCGATATGGAAGTTTTTTTGTTGTGGTTGCTTTAGTTTTTTTGTTTGGTAAATCGGGGTAATTTGAGGGAATATCTAGCTGAAGATGGAGAAAATGCTTTATCTTTCTCCCATGTGTGAGAGAGGCGTCCTTCACACCGCGATCACCTTTCATTCTGACGCCCAGAACGGGAATCACATGGGAAAAGAAATAATTAACTTCGCAAATACAGAAATGTGTACAGTTCGGAAGATAGGATGGAAAGGAGTCAGGCGGATGGGGGGGGATCGTGCCATTTCATTTTCACGTTTTCATGGCTTTTGGCCAACTTGCAGATGAAAAATAAATGCAAAAACAGCCACGCAGGACATTTTGAAAATGTCTCGAGGGATAAACTTTGTATGGCTTTCTGATTAGGCAAGTTTTATTTATTCATTCATTCATTTATTTGCCTGGAATGGACAGCAACTTAAAGATTCGATGCGGTGGAAAACCAGCGTGCGCACGATGAGGAGTGATAAACAAAACTAGGTACACACCGGATGGGTAAGTCAGTGAGTAATTCTCAGTGATTTCTGAGAGGACATTCGAACATCACACTGTATATTTGAACCGCATCAGTGGTGGGCTGCCTGGCAGAGCTAACAGTTCCCCTGAAATACTCTCCACTGTGTTACTGATAGGAGTTTTCAGACATTAATTCAAAGAATTGTAATTGAACTGATAAAATCAAGAGCAGAGTTAATTGGTAGGCCTAATTACATGAATAACAAACATACCCCAGGTGAAGAAGTGAGTGTTTAACCACTCGATAGTTATTTTGAAATTATTATTATTATAATAAATGATGCCATTTAAGAGTGTGATATAGTGCACTCATGGTGAGATATAAAATAATCAGTGAGTCCTTGCTATCCGTTATTGTAGCAGTACTGCGGTTCTCTATCTTTGGTACATACAGTACACAGCATTATAGAAACATGTAGGAGCAGTATTATATTAATATTGCATTTTATTTATTCCGCAGATGCTTTTATGCAAAGCAAACAATTGGGAAGGCAGGGTCAGACTGTCCAGCAGGGGGCGTGGCTTATCGCTCTGCCAGGCACGGGATTCGAACCCGCCATTTCCAGATCACAGACATAGTCTCCTGACCGGCAAATAGTTGACAATATTTGCAGTCTAATTCCAATGCTTAAGTGACGGCATTAGAAATAGCAGCCGTTTTCCAATCTCCATTCTCCCCAATTTGCTTTGAAATAAGAGCTGTTTCTGTTCTATTTTGCTGTTGCCTTTTGTACATTCAAAATCGGTGCTATCTGAAAGCTGCATCATTACTTAGCTGAGTATCATCCTTGAGTATCATTTACTCAACCTACATCCAAATTATTGTTGCAATTATTGTATCTAGGCAACCATTTAAAGGAGACATGCTTAAGCAAGATAGAAATTATTATTATTATTATTATTATGCTATTTATATTGAAGAGTCACTGAAACACATCTGTTCCTCATAGAAAAGAGTTGGGTCTTATCTGCGAAATGAATGAATATGCAGTTAAAAAAGAAAGTTCAACTCCATGCTAAAATAAATGACCAGGCTGGATATTAGAGCTGTGAATTGCTAGCGTTGTGTTTTTTTGAGTTGGACACGAGTTGACGGTCACCCAGGCCTCCCGTTGGACTCGGCCCCCGCTTGCCGGGTGGAGGTTAAATTTTTTTCCCCCCCTTGCGATTACTGGCATCGCATATCGACGGGCCCCTTTGGGTCGATGCGATCAAGCCGTCGCGTTTGCATCGGCGTATCAATGGCGCGCTGATGCGTAAATGCGCGCTCGTGCTCATGAGTATTACCGTTACGTTCTCTTGGCTGCAGTATACGCATACTAGGCATCGACCCGTCCCCGGAGGATGTTGCTGTTTCGCCCTTCAGGCTCAGCTTCACTCCGCATGACATTTCCCGAGTTTCCCGTTCCAAAGGACTCCTCTCATATGCAGCCTGGGTGATCAGCCGCCAAGGGAGCGTGTTTGCTTCCCTCCAAGGGCTCCGCTCCTTCATGTCACATCTATCCCCGTGTTCCTTCACTCCTACTTCACCCTCTCGCCTCCTCGGCCCCCTTTTTCTCCGGAATCTTCCCTAATTTTAACGCGGCCGACAATACGTGATCGGTTTTCTGGGAGAACGCTCATTGTTTCCGTCCGTCGATTCCAATAAACATCTTTAAGCCGTTATTTGTTTTCTGTTCCATATTAAGCGTCAGCTGATTTCCCAATCATTGGAAATTAGAGACACTGTAATTAATTGTTATTCCGGTTAAAAACAGGCATGGGGGAAATGTGTTTTATATATGTATTTATGTGATGCATACAAAAATACGAGTAAAAAGGCCCTGGTATCTTCTGAACAGCTGTGACACAATGTGGATTCTATAAGAGTTACACAGCTGGGCAGCCCCTTACTGGGAGGCCTTCAAAGATGAATTCATTTAACTGTAAATCTCTTCTGTCCTCCACCTTTGATTGCAATATATTCCATATGCATTGTTTTGGTTTTGCTTATGTCATGCATTTTCCGGCGAAAATGTCACAATGGCAAAGGTTTTAAATACCCAGCAAGTATATTTAACTGCTGCTTTTGAGGAACGGATTCACACATGCACAGACATTCATTCAGTGGTTGAGTGGGTTATTTTGCATATATATAGATTGGCGCTTTTATCTTAAAATGCAAACAGTAGTATTAGTTGTGGAAATCCGTGACTTGACGGTGAATGAAGTCCGATTTCCTCGTATGTGTAGTATAGTGTCGCCATGTCACAGGGTGGCAGAATTCCTCATAAACGCCGAGTTCCTTTTTCTCCCGTGACTCGATTAAGCCACACTCAGAATGAATGTGATTTATTTCCATCCCCTTCTAACGGAACCTTTCCCTCAGCTGGTTCGGACCGTCGCTGATGGACTTCAGCATATTTTTTGCGTGCCCTTGCGTCAGGCTAAATTGATTTCTCTAATCAATACCGTAGCGTAGGAGCCGACAGGGAGGGATTCTGTGTGCTTGCAGGCTCACGATAGCTAGCAGTGCTGATGATTTACTAAAATAAGTCTGAAAACAGTATGTTTCTTTGTTTAGTATAGAGTGTGTATCACAATCGTTCTGATGTGACGAATGGCATTTGGGATATGACTTTTCAGACCTGTCTCACCATCGTTGGAGTGGGTCGGGGTGGGGCTGTCTCACCCTGAGCTAGACGGACCACCTTCGAGAGACTGAGTGCCCAGTGCTGACAAGGCTGTATGAAAACGCGTCTCTCTTCTGGATGATATACAGTGTGTCGTGTTTATCCAGTGCAGTCCGAATGTTTTTCAAGCCCACCCTTGTCGTTTTGGAAACTAAAGTTCTCTAGCTAGATATTGCCAGTCAGAGGTCCTTCCTCTATGTTGCTTGTGGCTTAGGGGGTAGGACTTTTGGTTTGCGCCTTTAGGACTGGGGGGTTGAATCTCACCATCTATGTGCATGTGCATTTTGCACGTTCTTCCTATATTTTCACCAGCAGTCCGAAAATTTACCATCGGGTCAGTTGGTGACTGTAATCTGAACCTATTGTGTAATTCTGTGCAAGAATGTGTATGTGTATGTCCTATGATGGACTGGTATCCCATGCAGGGTGTGCTTTGATGGACTGGTATCCCATGCAGGGTGTGCTTTGATGGACTGGTATCCCATGCAGGATGTGCTTTGATGGACTGGCATCCCATGCAGGGTGTGCTTTGATGGACTGGTATCCCAGGCAGGGTGTGCTTTGATGGACTGGTATCCCATGCAGGGTGTGCTTTGATGGACTGGCTCACTGCAATAAATGATAATGGAAAAGAGATGGTTGGACCAGAGGAAAATATATAACACAGCAAAAGAACTGTGTTTCTCTGCTGTCTCTCCTGACTTCTTTTATATGATCTGCAAATTAGTCACAAGTTTACTTAGGGCTTTGTTATTCTAAAGACAATTTATTTGTTCATTGCTTTGAGGAACCCAAGTCCCAGTTGCTTTTAGATGTTCGGCTACCCAAAATCTTGCGATACGCAACAAAAGCCCCCCCCCTGCAGCACATTATACACATACAGTGCAAACATGCTGTTTAGAGTCCCACTTATCTGTGGAATTTTGAAACTCCTTCCCCTCCTTTTTTTTTCCCTTCTTGCCTGCAATCATGGTGCGGGGGGTGGGGGGGGGGGGGGGTGGTCCGTTCTGCGTGCAGTACTCCCCAGGTCCGCTGTTAAAACGCTGCCCATTGTTCTCCCTCCCAGGTCTGCCCCGCAATCAGTCATTATGTCAGAGCTTGCCCAGGGAGCTCCGCTTCAACTCGTTCAGCCAAATAATAACCAGCTGATAAAGGGCCGGCCCGGCGCGGTGTGTGGGGTGGGCCCTGTGTGGCTCGGGGCCTGCGGAACGGGCCTTTTTAACTCGGCGTGTACAGAGATATCATCTCCGCTCAAGGTCTGGTGCTGCCTGTCACCGGGCGTACCTCTACGGGAATAAGGCGCCCCCTCCCTTCCTCCCTCCCTTCGCTCTATCTGAAGCATAACGTCGCCTGCCTTCTCTTTTTTTGCATGCCGAGGGGATACTTTCGAAGCGAGCGACTAAATGGACTTTTGAAAGAGCGGCACGCGGCCCCAGACTGTCGCTGCAGAGAGGTCGCCCCAGCTGTAAAATGTAACGGTTTTTCGGATGAGAACTATATTTTATTCGCCATTTGTATGAGCACTAGTATGGCTAGATAGGAATTCTTCGATTTTCCCATATCCCTTCTTAATCTCCTGTGACAGGTGAGTGGGAAGCCTGGGGTGAACGAAGGTGTTTTATATATAGAATGGCGGAGCAGTCTTGCATTTACGATATGCCGCGCAGATAAATAGTTAAACGCTCTAGCTAGCAGCCGACGCAAATGTTTTTCTGAGGGCTCATCAAGGATCATGGTTCAAGGATTTTTATTTGTCATTGTGCAAGTGGTTTACAGAAGCGTAACGGAATGACGTTTGGGTGGTTAGATGATGCGAGTTGTAGCCAGGCCATTGACATGTGACACTGATAGCTTTGAGAACCACCGAAATCTGACATTCGATGCTATTTCATTAGCAAGACGCTTCAATTTACTGCTTTTTATGAAGGTGTCAGATTATGCAGGTTGGACCAGACTCAGTTAAAAATAGAAGGCCCTTTTAAAATCGCCTGCCCCGGATTAGGTCTAACCTGTGCGAATGAGGGAAGATTTTGGCGAAGCCTTGGAAGAAGTGTCAGAAATGTCGTTATTGATCACTGTCGGCCATTAATTATTATGTTTTTCGCGCATAAAATGTTACGATGCATGGAAACTTGCTACCTCTGAAACGCCGTTCTGCAGGGCAGACACCCACTTTCAGCAGTAGTGAGTCACATCAGGATGTAGGGAATGTGTCTTGGTGTATCTGGAACAATCCCGCGCAGCCCCGCGCACCCCCCCCGCTACCACCTGGTTGCAGCCAGTGATTCACACGGGTGTCAGGGAGGGTCCAGTCACGTCACCCCGCAGGGACAAGGTGACAACGCCACCTGCTGCTCCGCAGTGCCATTCCAGCTTAATTTTAACGAGAACGTTACTCGTTAACAACAAGAAAAGCTGACTGTGGTTTTTAAAAGCCGAACAAAGGCTGGCGCTGGTGTGCTGGGTCTATATATTTCTTCGATTTTTAGTTGATAATACAGGTCTCTCTACTTCACTTAACGTAGAACATACAATTCTCTTGTATCTTGTGCCATGAACATGTATTAGTGTAATGCCACATCTTAATGTAAAGATTATTATTATTATTTTACTAGACCATGTCTTGTTATAGTATTTAATTTTTGACAATTGCTAGAGAATTATACTAACTGTAACTTATGTTATATCTGTGTTTGCAACCAGTGCCAAGGCTAGGCTATGTTAGGCTAATCTACGTTAGGCTAGGCTAGGCTAGCTTAGGCTATGTTAGGCTAGGCTAGGGTAAGCATTTTTAGGCTAATCTATGTTAGGCTAGGCTAGGTTAGGCTATGTTAGGCTAGGCTAGGTGAGGGAGGAGGCGGAATGCAACACATGTACATTTTAACTTGTTTATGGTATATTTGTGTAAGGAGAAGAGTATCCGTACCTGTTTACTTGAGGGGGAGCAAATAAGGGAGTTATGCACTCTTAATTAATGCAGTAATTAACCGGAAAGGTTGTGTTAGTTACATACCGATCCCATGTTTGTGCATCCTTAATTAATCATTCATAATGCTTAGTGTTTTTCATGCAGTCGCTATATTTGTTTATGATTTGTACTTGAGTTGTAACTGAGTTGCTAAGTTGTTTGTGTCCCCTCAAGTACCGTGTTTCCGGAGTGCCTGTATATTTCCGACTTGCTTTAGAAACGGTATTTCTGCTTTGCCTTGCTTAGTACTGTACTAAAACCACTGGATGTCCAGATGGGATTGCTCCAGGTGTAGTTAAACGGTGTCTCTAAAATGACCTAACAGTGTGTGTGTGTGTGCAATTGTTTCATCTGCACATATGATTCAGGGCGTACCACAATTTTGTGTCGCATAAGCGGTTGGCAGATGGACGGATGGAAGAAACGGGTACAATCAATGCAACGTGCAACCCCAACAGAATACCTAGTGTCTGATTAAAGAACCTCTTGCAGGGTTGTTACACCGTGCCTTTTTTTTTTTCCTTTGGGTAGGTCATTGCCAGGTTTGCCAGTCGTTGCTGCAGCAGGTCTTGACGGTTATTCTTGGCCTCCCAGTGCTGATGAGCGGTGCTGGGATCGCCTACGGACGGCGGTTCTCTGCGGGATCCGGAGCAGGCGGCGCTTTGAGGGACACTGAAGGACGCCTGGCTTTTTTATTCTCTGGGCCCGTTGCGCGGTGTCGCCTGCGCCTGCGCCTGCGGTTGGTCCTTCTCGGACGGCCGAGCCGTCGCCAGAAGAGGC
>JAABNY020000050.1:3489345-3509051 GCA_015164015.2 Brevimyrus niger
ATCGAAATCTGTCTCCCCTTTAATCAGCAGTGGTCCGTCAGTCATGTACGGATGCAGCTTTGGAGAACCCCCACCCCCAAACCACCACTCGTACATCTGCGTGCCCCCACTTCATATCAGAAGGGCTGAACAGAACCCAGGTATCCAATTGGGCCTCACTTTATTTTCCTGGTGGTCCTGAACGCAGTTCCCCTCACATAAACCCAACTGGAAAAGGCCATATGAGTCAATTAACCCGGACAAGGCTGGACCATCATTGTGTACTGAGGGGGCGCCTCACTGCCAGCCCCCAGCGGCTCTCTGCTCCAGGTCACCCCCCTCGCTGTGCTTTCAGTCCAAACGGATCCGCCGGCAGGCCGCCTTATTCAATTCGCTCTACATCAGTTTCAGGTGAATCGGACGTGAACCCTAGAGCGACTCGGAGGCCCTCAGTGCGGCGACGGCAGGCCGAGGTCATCGGGCGGGAGAAGGCGGGCCCTCTTTTAAGGGGCAGGACATATCGAAACTTATTCTTCAGTCAGAAAGCGTGGGGGCCCGGAACACACACCGCGATGGTTTATCAGGCAAACACAGCCCCCCCCCCCCCGAAGGTGTATCGCAGTCCGATCCTAAAGTACTCATTAAAAGTCGAGCATTAGCATACTCCGCGCGGCCCATAGAAGGCGGGGGCCGGCAGCCCTGACGGTAATCCTTTTAAGAGGTGGCAATACGGGTGCACTGGATTACGCCCGTCCCGCCGTTAGCGCAGGGAAGAAACCCTTGATATCTAATGCACTGGCAGCCAACTCAGCAGGGGAATGTGTTTACATTGGTTTGAGTTAGCAGGAGTTCAGCCCAGTGGGGGGTCGAGATGGGGGGGGGGGGGTGTATCATTAGCTTACAGACAGTGTGTCACCAAAACAGAATTACCATGCTTTTGATTTATTTACTACTGCGTGTCCATGTATCAGTGCCGCGCGTAACTGCTTGATTTGCCAGATATGTGAGATATATTTATTAGGGCATCTGTTAGGGGGGTCTTTTTGCCGATGACCTGCGCTTCACTTTTCTTAAAGGGGATTTCTCTCCATTCTTAAAGGGGATTTCTCTCCATCCTTAAAGGGGATTTCTCTCCATTCTTAAAGGGGATTTCTCATCGACTGTCAGCATCCCGGCCCTGAACCACAATCCAGTCGCACGGAGGATGTCGCCTTCATTCTGGGGGCACTGGTTTCCTGTATTCGCATTCAGACATGGCCAGCGGAAACACCGCAGTCTTCGGAGTGACCCAGACCGGGTCGGGTGTCGTCGGGTCAGCTGGGCTCAGCCGGGGCTCAGGCCCTCGGAAACCTGGAATATCGCGTCACACGGGGGCTTTGTGTAGCCAGCGCTGTAACTCGTCTCTGTCTTCCGTCTCAGCCCAGCTTATTCCAGAGAACGGGGCGTGTCAGACCAGCATCCTCGGTAAAGTGTCAGCTGGTGAAGGGATCTAAGTCAATCTTATTGGGGCCTAATGGTCACTTGGGGGACAAAAAGTGTTGTGGGTTCGGTTGCTGCCCCAGCATGTTTGTGCGTGTGTGGTCATATGTCCCCACAATGTGATAAAAACATGTTGTTTTGTCGTTGTGGCGACCATTTCTTCGGTCCACACAAGGGGAAGCTCAGTTTTATAAAAATCTGTGACTGCAAAACTAACTGCTTAGTTAGTTGTGGTTAAGGTTGTCATTGTTGGGATTAGTGTTTTGTGTGTGTGTGTGTGTGTGTGTGAGTGAGTGAGTGTGTATTTCCTCTAGTTACTCTTGATTTTTCTCTCGGTCCAAAAATTTGCCCTTACATGAATTGGTGTCTGGTGATTTTGAATGTGCCGTGTGATGAGTTGGCATCCTGCCCAAGGTGTCCTGTAACTTGCGCCCTGGGATGGACTGGCATTCTATTAAGGGTGAGGATTAGTGACCCAAAGATAACCAATTATTAAGAATGGAATGGAAACATGAAAAAGCATGTACTTCAGAAAGTATTAAGCCTGCGGTGGATTCCATGCAACACCAACGGGCGCGGTAGGAAATCGGCCGTCGCCGTTTTCGGCGCGTCAACGGTCCTCTGTTACTGTTTGTTGTTCATCCATCATTCGTCGTCTAAGTGCTTATGCTGGTCCGGGTCACAGGGACCCGGCTGCACCAGGAGCAAAGCTTGGCTATGTTCGTCTTGGAGAACATCTGCCGAACGTCGAGTTGGTAAGCAGCGCCTGACAGATGTTGGGTGGGTGTGGAGAGCGACAGGATGTGCTGCTTGAAGGAGGGAGATCGCCAGTCGCCTTAATGATCCGTTATTTCGGGGAGCCAAATATTACGCCCGCAGAGATCAATACTCTCCATTACTGCCGATGGATTTTCCGTCCCTCCCGCCGCCGCGCCCATGCGCCGAGGTGACTACCTCATGCGTGTCCTGCCGTTATTCGCCCGCTCCCTTTGTCTTGGGGAAGCCGACCGCGGCCCAGTCTTCACGCCGTGCCTCTTAATGGCGCGGCGTCGCCTTTCTGCTAATAACCTCCTCTATTTTCCCAACAATTAATTGTTTTTACCAGATAGACCATGAAATGAGCAATTAATTTAAGCCATCAAGTCGCATTTCATGGCGCGGCTTTGACGGGGAGCGCTAAAAATAGCCGCGAAATCCCGCCAGCGACGGAGTCGCACATGCTAATAAAATGCGATAATGCAATTGTTAAGCCACGTAGACGGATATTCAGCGATTGGGCGCCATGTTTTGGGCTGGCTGATCTTTATGTCGACGAGCCATAGTGCTGGCTGCAGATTCGTTCCGGTAGCAGGAGTCTTCATTGGCTTCTGAGTACGGATTCCCGGGAAAATTCTGCACCGAAGATGTTTTAGGCAAATGAATACATTCAAATATTGTTTTTTTTTTTTTTTTTTTTAAAAAAAAAGAAAAAATACTAGCAAGAAACTAACACTTATTATGGGCTAAAAGGTGCTAATTAGGGAAAATGAACAATTCATTGAGGAAAAAAGAAACATCTTAATGGGGTTGTTGTTCAGTATATGCGGAAGCTTTGTGAGTGCAGATGTTCGGGGTGTTCAAAGTGATTTGGAGAGTTTTAAATGGTAGATAGTGTGCTGCTGTAAAAATTCAAAGGAATCTATTCAGAGCAGCTGAATTGGAGTCTTCGTGTATCTAAATGAGCTGCGCTATTGATGAAATAAAAACTCATGCAGTCGCATGCTAACGTTAATGAAAAATTAAAAGCTCTGTTTAACTTTGATGCAAGGGGTGTTTGAAGCAGGACTCTACGCCCCCGGGGATCACCTGATAAGTGGTTGACAGAAAGTGATTTTTTATTTTTTTTTCTAGAACGTCAAACACAGATGGATTTCACGTTTACTTATTTATAACTGGTGATGGTGTAGAATTTACAGTATATGGGAGCCATTTTATTGTATAAATAATTACTGACGTTTCTGGAAGGGAAGGAATAAATAAATTAAGCCGTGAAAGAGAAAGAGAGTGCAGGGCTGCGCGCTCCGCCGCTGTCCGCGTTTGAGTGTGTTTTCCCGCGGTCTCTCGTCTGCCGGCATATCCGCGGCTCGCAAATCACCCAGATTTTGGGCCAGAGGCTTCCCGACTGGAGAACAATGCAGACGGAAAGCTCCAACTCAGCACAGCTGCGGCCGTGAATGGAAGACATCGAATCGACGTTAATTAGTCGTAGAACAGTAGCTAGGTTAATGACTTTGCAGATAAAGAATGCCCCCCCCCTTCGCTAAAGTTCAATTATTTTAAACTAGATAAGACAAGTATAATGTATGGCGTTCTCAGATTGTGTGCATTCATGTAACTTCGGAATGATGTTGATGAGTCAAGCTATGTGATGAAAAAAAGGGGAGGCTCCCCGGTAGTGAGTATTAAATAGCTGCAGTAGAGTAATACTCCTGGTTACAGAAGCATATTTTTCACAAACCGACCCTGCGTACTTTCATCGGGTTAACGTTTGAGATACTTGAGTTAACTCGTTGAGTTGGCGTCTCCTGTATGCATCCGCCATCTTCCCTGCCAATATAGCGGATTCGCTGCCACGCGTCTCCACCTCGGGCCAATTTGCGTCCACTTGGGTTTGAGCGCCCCTGGTGTTCAGAAAAGGGAACTGCTCCTTTTGCCTTTCAACCCAGACGTCCGCCGCCGTCGACAGTCGCATGTCATTCATCTGTATTGTGGATGCCTTCCTACAAGAAGGGCGCATGCAGGCTCCCATGATCAGCTGCCCTACCGTCGGAGGGAGTGGGTGTGGATGCCTCGTGACGGTATGCTCTCCATATCTCCCCCCACTCAGGCCCACCGTGTTTCTGGTCTCTGCCTCTTTCCTTGCCGGGGACCACAGAGGCTGTGGAGACAGACAGCTGCACGGGGCCTCGACGGGGATGCTGCGACCAGGGTCGCCTCCGCTGCGCAGCGCCATGCGGGCCACGCAGGTGCTGATCCTCGCCTCCCTCCTCGCCCCCGCGGTCCTGGGTAAGCCCCGCCTACTCTCCCCTGTCCGCATCCGCGGAAGGCCTTCCAGACACGCATACTCAAATGCACTAATGCACAGAATCAGGAAATTTACTGGGTTTCACTGGGTAAGAAACGGTGTTGTGGGGGAAAGGATCTAATCGTATATCTTTGTGCTGTGACCTTTAAATAAATACAAGAAGATAAACTTATTTTTCAGATTTCAAATATATGTCATCGAGATTTTGCAAAAACTGCAGTGTTTGACAATCTGATTCAAGTTAACCCTACTAATGTATTTGGTATAACCTGCATGTGACCTGTAAACTAACTAATTATCTCTCATCACCGTAGTTTAATCTTCTTTTCTTTTGACGCCGACCTCTCTCAGTCTGATTCTGCAGCTTGCTCACTGCTTGCAGGATAAGATCACTCTTTTGTTGTTTTGCACTTGCGGTCAAGCTTTCGGTCTCGGTTTTCCGTTTTGTTTACGTGTCTAATTACGGTAACGGAGCGCCGTGCGAACGTATTTTATTTATAACGTGGCAGTAACAGAGTGAAACGATACGTTCCTTAAAGTCGACGTTACTGAGGCGCGGAGCCCTGCCGACTGTTTCTCCGTGCGCAGGAAGTGGAAAACGGCGGGTGTCCCAGCTTCAGGCGGCTCTACAATTTGTCGCCCTTTGTTGCTGTGGTCCAGATGCGGCCCCCGGTCTGCATTATTTATACAAATGCGTCCTGTCTCTCGCCTCCTTCGATAATGGCGATGATTTTCACTCATTCACTGACGGTTGCATTTCAGCATCAAAAAATAATAATAATAATATATACATGATCAAAGGCCGGGCTGCAATTATTATTTTTAAAGATCTACATTACTGAGAAAAGATAACGAAGGGGCGAAGGAATATATGGACTCTGGCAGCGGATGGCGTCGAATCAAAACGGCGCTGACGGAGAGAGCCGTCGGGGGAATGTGGAATATCTCCGCGCCGTTTCGTGTTCAGTTCCGCCGTGATGAGGAACCCCACGCAAGAACGATATGATGCATCGGCCATTCATTTTACAACATTATTAAGCTTGTTTTGATACTTAGAGGAAGGTTTCAGGTGACCACAAGTCAAGAGGGCGGCAAATACTGCTCAGCGCATTGGCGTTGAAACGCGGCATGTGGCCCGGGCAGCTGGCTTAGGTTTACCGTGGTGACTGTATACTATGACACAGGTTTCAGAAATCTAACAGTGCCAGGTCTGCCCGCCATTTTTGCCCCCTGCAAATACCGTGGTCTGCTTTGGTGAGCAGTGGTCGTCCATTTGGTGAGCAGTGATAACACGGAAAAGACACAAATCCAAGCTTGGTGTGGATCTGGACATTCCTGAGGGTCCAGAGCGCCTAGGAAGGCGGGTGGGGGTGGGGGGGGATCTGAGTATTTGGGGGGCCCTTCTCCCTTTCAGCTTCAGCCGGGCGATCTCGGAGTACCGGGGGATTCCGACGTTCGCCTTCGTAGGCTTGGCGAGGTGAAGCGGGCCCTTATTATGTTTGTCTTGGGTTTAACTCGCATTTCCCGCATCGGTATCAGGAGGAGCCGCCGTTATCACGGGATAAAGCTTCGTATTTATTTTCGTACCGCTAATTGTTTGCTTTCAGGCCAGGTTTTGTTTACCATTACCACATCCAGTGACACATCTGGGATATAAAGCGCCCAGCCAAAGTCCACATGCGGCCGCCGGGTCCGGCTTACGTCTGTGTGGGCTCTGGGTGACACCGAGTCCGCTATCCATTAGCGCGGCCGGCTAATAGGCTTCACCTCATGACATGCTTATCATCTAGCCACGACAGTTATTATTTGTCTTATATACATGATTGATTACGCAAATTCTGCAATTCTCCCAAGCCCAAGAGGATACGCTGGAACAAGGAGGCGAATGAGGCATAGCAGTTATGCAGAATGCACGCCCATTGGCGCCAAAATATTCTCAAAGTTCTGGGGATAAAAATGGAATTAGAAAGAGGATCTCTTCGCAAGGGCATGCCGTCGTCATTGAAAATTTTTCCCGACGTGCATTGCTTCAGGTTGTATTAACACTGGCTGACCCCTCAGCGACCAATTCGGTTGAGCGATTCGGATCAGGACTTTAAGGTTGCGCGAGCGGTGTGGAGGTCAAAGGGTAATCGACAAACTATGACGGAAGAGTGATGTCACCTTCAGTCCCCTGACGGATGCTATATAGAGTTCGCCCTCGGTGAAGAGGCCTTTGTATTGGGGAAACCTGTCTGGATATTATGGGATTCTGAGAATGTTTGACCCCTAAGAGTTCATGACCGAAAGAATCATTCAAATCTGCAGATAGCAAGCCAGTACTTGTTTGTCCCATCGCAGTTCTTTAGTTGACCCAAGCTTTGACTGGAGGATGGTCGGCCATTCTGTCTTTCCCAAGGGGGAGGGGTCACATCAATGAGGTATAGAGAGGAATAACTGAGCCAGTGAAAGGTCACTGATGGTGGGTATATTACTGTGCTCTGAACCACCCACCTTCCCAATCTCGTTTGTCTTAAAGGTAATGCGAGTTTTTGTCAGCTCATAGACGCAAAGCCGAGCACTGCCTTTAAGCTACACGCAACGCACCAGATGGCAAAACTGTGGAGGTGACGTCTTTGCGTTCCTTTTTTTCCCCCATCGGATATGCTGGAAAAGAAAATATTGATCTTTTTTTTTTTTTTTTTTTTTTGAGTTTCTAGTTTCAGCTAACGAACGCGGACTATTCCTGGAATCGGGCGAATCTTTTTGCGGTTGCCTGTGAACAGGTGCTAGCTATTGGGCTCCACGCTAACTTGCTCCCAGTGCATGCTGGGATAAGTGTCCGACTCTCGCCACGTCGTTTCTGCGTCTCGCCGCAAGAAGGCAAGCAAACAAGTATCAGCTCATCCTTTGTCTGGGTTTTAATTGAAATGCACCTTTGCCTACAGGACTAAATTTAGCTTTGATTAAAAAAAATTTAAAGAAGTTTTTTCCTTAATAGAACAATACAAATAGAAAAATACCCTGTTGTGTGATATATATAATAAATAAATATATTATTTTATTTTTTTGCTTGTGTCTTTCTGGGCATTAGAACAATAGAAAGCAGGTACAGTCTTGAATCTATACTGAGGGAACAGAAGAGAGCCATCTGCTTAGGACTGTTAAAATTCTGACTCAGTGGGATTAGGAAGAATGAATAAATTATGCAGACAATGTGAAAAAAGCAAAGTGAATGGTGGCTTTGGGGCACCCGGCACCAAAGTTAGATCCTGCTTTGAACGAGGCTTTTTCTCAGGGTGACACACAGGCCCTGGGTGGGCGGTTTAGAATGTGAATGCGTGGGGGGTGGGGGTGGGGGGGGTCTTCGCTAAACCACTTAAAATGAGCGCTTGGCATCAGATGGCTCTTTGACCTCTGCATGTGACAGATTTCTCTGTGTATCTGCAGTATCATGGCAGATTAAGACGATAGGCGGGCATTTCTGCTCCAGAACCAGCCGCGGCTTAATCTCAGCGCGGCGCACAATAATTGCCTCGGATCAAGGACGCCGCTTTTCTTTTTTTTTATGAGAAACGGCAGCGAGGCTATTTTGAGGCCGTCCGTCTCCACCGTTTACCGCGGTGGCGTTGCTTCACGGCAGCCGCTCATGGGAAGCACATGTGCCCTCAAACGAGAGAGGCATGTTCGAGATGCAGGTCCATCCAAACACCCGCACGGGATTTATACCGCCAATCTCGACGTGTGTGGGGCGCGCCGCCCACGGAGCCACAGTGCCAGCCAAGAAAATGACATCAGCGAAGTTCTACCAGGCGTGTTGCTCTGTGGAGACCCACCAATAACCAGAGGTGGACATTTCCGGTCCAGAAAGTACAAATCCAGACCAGGATTTTGTTTCAACCAACCTGCTGAGTATAAAGATTCACAGCCATATAGTACTCAACTGGTTGGTTGAAACAAAATCCTGGTTGGGATTTTTACTTTCTGGACCTGAAAAGTCCACCTCTGCCAATAACAAGGCTAATGTCATGGCGCTAGCGATAGTTCTAAATGAATCCAGACACTCGCGAGCTGTCTTTGGAAAATAAACAAATAAATGAAAGGCCCCTGCTGATTGGTCACCTGAGGAACACTGTGGCATAAAGGTACAGGAATGCTGATTGGCTACTGTGAAAATACTGCCCATTCTGGGTTGGGTCGGGCATCCATTTTCTTTAAAAGTGCCTGGGGGAAGCCCGGAAGGGTGTCTACCTCAGGTGTCGGGGTAACGTGTGCAATGATGACGTATCAGGCAGGTCCCATGTGATTCCTAAGGTATATTACGGCTTCATTAAACAGCACCCATGACCAGAAAGATGCGGGAAACAGAAAATATGGGAAAACTGAGCATTTTCTCTGCGTGTAGAATAATATACACATCTTTGTCGCGTGTAGGTTTTTTTTTCTTTTTTTTTTTCCCCCCACCAATTGAGGAGGAAAAGAAAAATCAATATTTCATTTGCAAGCTGAAAGAGGCTTTCAAGGCCCGGCTGCTGAACCTTACGCTGCCAAAGTGCTGTCAAAACCTTTGAAACATATGACAGCAGCATTAGCCGCGCAAGGCTTTTTGGAAACAGGTTAAACACTCCCAAGTTTTATAGTTGTTCCGAAGGGCATGAATATCTTATAAATTAGACCCCGATCCTCGATTGCTCCATTTCAAGTGTCGAAAGATGCAATTTAAAGTTGCTTATTGAGGCAGAGTGCTGTTTAATGAGAATGGATATTGACGGAGGGGTCGGGGGAATCTGGATGTTAGTTTACATGAGGTGGCAGGATACACACAACGGCCAAGAGGCCAGCAGTGATGTCATAAATATTACAGTCTCCTAACCTGTAAAGGCGCTCACTGTTAACCTTCATTATAATGCATTTATACACGTATATAGCTTATAATACAATTACCATGAGCCCGTGCTCAGTGATATATCATTGTAATGAAAAAATAACTGAACACGATCAGCACCCTGAATCCGAAGAAATACGGCTCCGGTAATAGATAAAACTGTCAGATGTGTTCTAACACCGGATTAGTTTCCGACTTGCTAATTGGCCTTAGCTAATGTGTTTATTCAGTTTTGTAATTTTCGGTTTATACAAACTATAATTTTCCTGTTTACACAACCGGGTGCTCTCTGAAGTAAGTAATTCATCAGACTCGTTTCATCGTTCGCATTTGGGGAGTCTGTGTCGTCGCGGCCTTCGTCTTAAAGCCATTCTGAAGAGGAACCCATCTGCCTCAGGCATCCCGACAGAGCGCCACGAAACCCCTAAGTTAAAAAGAGAATCTGAGTATCGGCAGGTTTAAGCGCTGAGCCCGTTTGATGGGAAAGTGATTAACACATTGGGTAGAGAGAAGGCTGGTTGCCGAAGTAGCTCGTGGGTATTCTGGTTGACGGGCCTCTTTCCTTACTGAGCATGTGCGGACACTACTCGTATACACCGTTCGGGTGCATTTGTACCGCTGTGAACTTATGTGTCTTTTGCAGTGGACTGCAGGATGTCCAGGATTCAGATTCGAGACTCAAGGAGTTTCGTAACGTAGGCAGAGTAAAGCTGTCGGTCGAACGCAAAGAAAATCTTATTTTGCATGTCCCGGCCGCCGGCAGACGCGCGTTAAACGCGATACGCGAATAGAAACCGGGGTACTTAAAGAAGACGATTAATACAAGTACAATTCTGACAATATGTACAGCGGTGCGATGTGAACGGAGAGCGCGACATAAACATATAAGGAGAGAGAGAGTGAGTATTGCGAAGTGGTGGGTGTGTATAAGTTAGGTGAGGGACCAGTCCTAGGTGAGTACCCAATGCCTTATGATCCCAGAGAGCTGAGTTAAGTGAAGTAGCCGTCGTGCAGGCAGTCACCAGCTTACAACAAGATCCATTCCAGAAGTCTGTCTTTAAGCATTTAGCGTCAGTTACTCTTAATATGTGGTTCATGTATATATTTTAGTTTTCTATGCATATAAAACGTTTCCAAATACACTGAAGCATCTTATATATAATAATACAGTACATAATAATAATAATAATAATAAAGATAATAATAATAAAGATAATAATAATGAAAGTAACTACATATGGTACTGTATTGTACCTCAAGCCAACAAACTGCTGAACAAGTAAGTAAGGCCTTCTTAACATGGGCCTGCCTGTAAATAGATGGGTGCGTAATCCTTGTAATCCCCGCAAAAGCTGGGGTCACTGATTGTTTGACGGACATAGACCAACTCCACCCTTCGTTCTGTTAAGAGGAATCTTCATACCTGCTAGTGGGTCATGAAAAGGCTGCAGGCAGGATTCCGGTATCAAGAGGGACCCCCGTGTTGAGCAGAGTCAGCAGACGCACTTGCTGGACGAGTCCAAAGAACCGTTGGGCCAGCGCTCTCTGCCCCGTTCAGTCCCTCGTTCCCCGTCTTTGTCCTCCCCTCGGCTGCCCGCATGGGGATGGCTAGCAAGTCAAATAGCTGCCTACGTTTCGTTAATAAGTTTTCAGTCATTTCCGCGACTCATTTTTTTGCGGATTACCACCCAGTGTGGTTCCACAATAAGCACGGCGGACACGTAATTTTTATTAATGAAACTGAGCGCAAGTAAATAAGGTTAACTCTAATGTTCCCAAGGTTGTTCTCTCGTGAGGAAATTTCATTATACTCTGTGGATAAATGAGCCACTATCCAGATAGATTAGTCGCAGGCAAGTGCATTTCCCATACGAACAAGCCGAACTTTATTATCCTTCGTGCATTTTCCATGCAGACAAGCCGAACTTTGCGCTGATTACTGTAACTTTTGTTGTGGCACGCCGGTCGGCCCGCAGGTTTGAAAGATGCCATGTGTTGTTTAAGCGGTACATTCTTCACCTGCTGCATAAAAATGTAAGTAGTGTACATTAAGATAAGGGTACTTTGGTGGCTTGGGAGTTAGTGGTGTAGCCCCCCCCCCCCCCCCCCCCCCCGGGCCTGAAGTATACATGTCCTTCCCTTGAGCAGCTCTCCTCAGCCGAGTCTGACTTCCTCCCGGAGTTCAGACACTCGCGTCGGTGAATTGATGAGTCCAAATTGCTCATAGTGTGTCAGAGATGGACCGGCGAACCGTTGCGGATGTTCATTGCCCAGAGATGGATAGTTCAAGTCCAGGAGGTAAAGATCCAGACCACGATTTTGTTCCAAGCAGCTAGTTGATTGTAAAGAGTCACAGTCGCAACCTGTTGGTTGAAACCCCTAGACAATCATTCCACCTTTTTTTTTTTTTTGCAAAAATGCTAAAAAAGGTATTTGGCAGGGAGCTGGGAGGAAGCAAAACCACTGGATTGGGAATGCTTCTCCGTCTTATACTTTATCCGTCCCAGGACAAGCTCCAGACTCAGTGTGACTCTGATTAGCGGTTATGGAATATGGATGCATATTAACTTATCATGCGGGGAAGTGGCAGCCAAACGAGGCCTATAATGTTGGCTGAATAAGCTGTTCAATATATGCGGGTGTTTCCAAGATTTTAAATGACAAATCACAGGGAGCACATGCATGCAAAAGGCCCACTATAACACACAGCTAGCACAGATAATAATGAAGTCATAAACTAATAATTCAGTCTGTCATAAATTTAAGCATTTTCCTCCTAGCAAAACTGATGCGGACCGATGGACTAGCCACATGTAATACAGCAATTCCTCACTACTCTGACAGTACTCTCTCTGCTGTTTCAATTACAGTGAAATTAAAATACAATCGCAGTGACGTTAAGGACGTTTGGGTCAAGATGAAGTGTTTTAAGACAGATGTGGGGTTGTTAGGTACTTCCAGTCCTGTTTCTGTTTATCTTCACGGGGGGTGCTCTGGAGCCCGCAGATGACGAGGGCCAAACCACAGAAAGGTTGCCCTTTACAAAGCACCTGCGGGGGGGGGTTTCTGCTCCTTCCTATTGCTGAAGTGCTGGAGAAACATCTCCTTTTGTCTCAGTTTTTCTTTTCCTTTAATTATTATTTAGCATAAACTTTCTATTAGTGAAATTAACAGCATAAAAACACCCATAAATTAGATATTACTGAGGAGTATGAAAAAAATAGATAAGATTAATTGAGGTCATTTTAAGATGTTCTGCGATAATTGGAATGGAGATAAAGTGAGACTTAAAGACCTTGGACAGATTTATTTTTTTCTGTCCGCATGTCCGTATCCCACGACGCGCTTAAAGAAGTCTCATTTTCATGTTGTGCTGTTTTTTATCGCGGAGATCTCATGTACCCGTCTTCTCCTGGGAAGTGCTAAGCTTCAGACCAGCTGATTTCCCCCTATTTTTAGGGAAGACGCGACTTTTACAGATAGGATGGAGATACACCGTGGATGGTCCAACAGCCAATCATAGCGTAATATATCTCCTGTGTTGTAATTTTTGCAGCCAATCACGGCATAGCATATTCCCTGTGCTGCAATGTTCACAGCCAATCACGCCGTAGTATGTACCATGCACTGTAACATTGTTGTCATTACTCTTCACCACCATGTCTAAAAACCCTTTGCTGTTTCATTCTTTACTGCTCTAATCTCACTGTAACATTGTTCTATTCAATGGTCAGGGATGCACTGTATTATTTATTTATTACCGCGACCGGCATTGCAACTGTAGCTACTGTAATTAATTGTACACTTTTTGCGCAGTGTTATGTTTCCGTTTCAGTCTAATTTATTGACACGTGACAGAACGTGATGCAAACGAAAATACCTGTGATTTTCCCATAACGATACCAAGCTGAGCTGTGTGTGACTCACTGGCTGTGACTCACTGGCTGTGACTCCCTGACTGTGACTCACTTTGACATCCTGTATTGACCTTAGCCACCTAGCCGTAAATTCGCATATGGTATCAGGTATCCCATGTCCACGTGTGCCCAGAGACTCGCAGGAAAAGCTTTGTGTTGTCGGACGACCTCCACGGAATGTTACACCCGGAATTCGATGTCGGGATCTGCGATACAGTGGAACCCAGTGTGGATCTGCACACGCAGTATGTTAATCCTGACGAGCATCCACTGGTGTGGTCACCCATCAAAAGCTTCTGGAAAGACACATTTAACGTAGGACAAATTATCTTGGCACTATTTACATATATACTTCATCAGTTTCCTATATATGTGCACACTGTGGTTCGGCTGTCGGATGACATAGGAATTCTTCAGTGTATCTGATACGGACCTTGCATACCCCTTCTGGCCTCTCGAGTGAGATGTCGTGAGGGTGTGTTTAGGGCGAAAGTGCTGAAGGCGACAGCTTACCCTCTTGGACCATGAAGATGGAGTCAATTCGGATACTTGCAGCGGTTCTGAAAGCAGTTCAGTGTGGGGGACAGATTCAATGCAGCCACCAGTAAGCGAAGGGATCTATTGTAAGAACTTCCTTTAAGGAGAAAGACTCATCTCCATATTGACCATGCTTTGAAGAAACGAGAGTCTGGCAGAAACAAGAACCTTTAATCTCGCTTCTAGATACATCTCTCTCCGGAAATATGTCTTTAATGTCTCACATGCACACTTACCGTACGCCGCCACCTTCCTCGTGTCACGCGGCACTGCGCTCCAGCATAAACATGGCCTGGACATCATTTGTTTTCCTAAAACAGATGGTCTCACTTAGAATTAAAAAAAAAAATTAAATACTAATGAAAAGTTTTTTGCCTGCATCCTTCACAACTTCATCAACTTTTTTTTGTGCTTTGAACCTTCGGACCTCGAAATATACGTTACAGAAATATGCAGTTTAGCAATGTATCATTTGTAATGTATTTTTCTTTTCAACGTTCTGGCCAAATTGGTCCTCTTTCTGCGTCTTCTGAGGAACCGGCCGCTCCCCCATCCTCTCCGCATGCCTGCAATCCCGACCTTGATACCGACGGTGTCAAATCCGTTTTTTGAGAGGGGGGCTGACTGCCAAGTGGGATGGGGGAGGCAAAGTGTCCCCGGGCCCCACAAAGACCCCGCCCCCCCAGGGAGGATTCCCTCATACGGACACAGTATCTTGGGCACGCCTCGCTGGCAGCGAGCGAGGATGACAACGGGGCTCCGCCCTTCTCCTGCACCTGGTCCTCGGTGTTGTAACTTCTCACCATCTCAATGCATCTTGCATGTATGATTGGCCATTTTGGCGCATAAAATTGAAAACAAAAAAAAAAAACGGTGCTTGGAGATTCACACAAAAGCAAAATAAAATCCACCCGACTATTTCCCATAACCGTTTATCCAGCATAGTGCTGTAGTGAAGGTGTACTGGAGAGCTGAGGGCACGAGGCAGGGGTACAACCTGGAGAGGAATCCAGCACGAATTATGCAAGCGAATAAATAAACTAATAGCTACATGCACGCGCGTGATATAGTATCTTTGGTGCAATTGAGGTGCCCGGCGTATATTTAACTTGGGCTGAGTCGCAAGCTCTACCTGTCATTTTCTGTCCCCGAATTTGACTCAGATAATCGGATAATCTATCCAGCACTACGTGCTGTGCGATTGGCTACCGTCGACCGGCCCGGGTTGCGTGTGGCATGCGACTGTGGCATGCTGCAACAGCGGGAATGCGACCGCATTCGGGCGAGCGCTCCTGCTTTTGGGTATCATTCGCCGCTGCGGCAATATGACCTTCGGGGCTTCTAAATGTCAAGGAAAACGATCGTATATCCGGCAATAGCGATACTATTTGTCATATTATGTGTAAGCTATGTCAAGTAAAAATAAAGTTATTTGCTGCTTATAATAATAGTCAGTTATTGCACCGTTGCCTGAGTGGGACCCCCCCCCCCATCACTGGCATCCTGTCCCAGTTGTCCCTGGAATATGTTCCAGGCTGACAGCAATCCTGTACCGGGTAACCGGTGGTGGATGGATGGACGTGTTTATGTTTCACTGCTTTATTTGGAAGCCACTTGTTTTTGTCGTTGCTTATGAATGTTTTGCTTTTTATTTATTTTTTTTATGTATAATGATGTATAGGCAATTTGGCCTAGAAATCATTTGTTTTTCCTAAAACAGATGGTCTTAAAAGGAAACAAAAAATACTAATGAAAATGGGGGATGTGTAGAACCACAGGCGTGTTGTGAGACAAGTCCCTCATGTCTTCTTTGACTCCCCTGCTGCTGCTTTTGCATTTCGGGCCCGCGATAGAGGGTGGCGGTAAGTGTCGATTCTCGAAACCGCCGCGGTGAGGTCAAGGTGAATGAAGTGCTTTGATCGGGAAGCGTGTCGCCCGCGGTAATCGAAGCGGCCGGGAAGAGGTACATTCGGCCCAAAGAGGACACGCTCTCTCTGGTGACGTTCCGCCGTCGCTGGCGATGAGGTTTCCGAAGGCGGACCGCGACATTTCCCATGTTGCTGATGTTAGGTCTTATTTTATCGGAAACGGGAATAGAGCAGTTTTGATGGCAGATTAAGCTTCCACGCGGCCCAGACTGAACCGGTACACAGTGATTCTCACCCCCGGCTTCCTCTGCTGACTTGATGAACCTTCTCATGCATTCTGACATGGGAGGTTGAATAAAAGCAGGAGAAAAATAAACGTGAAATCCCGCACCATGAGTGTCACTCCACTGGTGTGGTTTTGCTTTAAGAGTTTGTGCTCCAGGGGGGGGGGGGGGCATATTTTACGCGTCGTCTCTGTGTTTATACAAATTTTCGGTGAACCGGTGACGTTAAATTGCCGGGGAGGCATGCCCGTGTGAATGAGTACGGCTATCCTGTCTGGGTTCGTACCCGGGCCTTGATACTCGCGCTCCCCTGGATCTCATCGGGATGAATATTGGATACGGGGCGTGTTAAAAATGTATGGGCGCGTAATGGATTCGTGAATTATATCAGTGCCAAGTGAAATGGGCGCCGGAAGAGCACAGCATTCAGATGCGTCCCCCCGTCGAACGCAGACGGCCCTAAATAGCCGCATCCATCATCCGGAATTTATCGGAGACCCCGACGTTAATGTCGCTGCCGGCGCACGTTTTCGGTCCATCGTCCCATTTTCCCAGGGCGTTGCTGGTGAGGGAGATTGACAGCGACATGGCGCGTGCTCGCACGGCGACGTCCTCGTCATCGGGAAGCCGCCGGCATCCCTAAACGTGCCCGTTAAGCTCCGCCGTGCCCCACGAGAATCCCGCGTGCGACATTTCCGCGCTCAGTGGGTGATCTGAACTCCTTTATCGAGCACGGTGTCGTTCGGCCGGATTTATCGCCTCTACCAAACTTATCCTCTGACATCTGTAACCGAAAGTGGGTTTTATTTTAGAAAAAAATAATAATATATGGCCAAAACGTTTTGCTGATTCTTGACCCACTGGTGACTCACCACATGACCCAGGACTGGTCCAGGGATGGAAGTGTTTTATGTTTTATTGGAGCGGCGGCTAGTCGATGAAGACGGGAAGCAGGGAGCCTTATTCTGAAAGGACGCAGGTCTCCTACCTGCTTCTCGCTTATCGGCCTTTAGGATTCTCCTCCCAGAGCTATTATTAGGGAGAGAGAAAAACATGCCAGAGATAGTATTTCATTGTACATGTTGTGTTTTTTTACCTTTATTTTTATGCTGAAATGAACCCATCTTGCTGCAGTGTAACAGTAGTGCTCAGTGCTGTACAGTGTAGCAAATCTTTCATTTTTGGAGGGAAAAAAGTCATCCGAAAAGGTGTTTTTTAATGTTCTAATTATGGTTGATTTAGTTAAAATCACTATTTGATTTTTTTTTTAGCTCGTATTTCAACATGCGATAACCCGGTTTACACTTTTGGTTGTCTGCTATAGTGTGGAGCTTTCACCCCCAATCAATCCTTCACCCCCTCAGCTACAAATAAACTCCCAATTTTTCTCTGACCGGTCACAAAAATCAACAGGCTACTCAGATTTATTACTTGTTCAATAAATCTGATTGGCAGTCATGTATATTGGCAGTTTAATTTCCCTGTTAGGTGCAGGATTTAATTACCAGGAAAGGAAAAACTGCCTTATTAATGGAATTGTTAATCTCTTGTGAAAATATAAATCTAGTCTTAACAATCAGAAGAGCAGAGTGCACGGAGACAGCTTATTGTCCCTTTCCCACTGAAATGGTTTCTGCTTGCATACATTACTATGTTCCGTTTAAATTATTCATGGAAAATATGGTTTTATGTAGGGTGGCTCGGTGATTGACATTCTGGCCTCCCACCAGCAGGGTGCACTATTCAGTACATGCATGTGAAATTTGTGTGCTCTTCCTTTGTATGTGTCATGCACTCTGCTTTCTTTTTGCAGTCCAAACACATGCAGTTAGATGAACTGGTGGCAGAGGCAGAACACCTGTACAAATGGACCATGCCTCCCTTTCCAAACTCGCACCTATTGCCTGCCTATGCCAGTTACAGCAGCTGCGGATGATGAAATTTAAGTAACTTACAAATATCATACCCATCATGCACTGCAGTTGTTAGCGAATTCCACAAACATGCTTTATTCGTTACACGCCTCGACAATGTAGTTTTACCACAAAACCTTACAAACTATTACATTTAAAAATAAAATGTTTCAAGTATTATGTCATTTTTTTTTTTTTTTTGTTGTTGACTTCCACCATAATGAGATTTTATACATACAAATGGGATATATAAATATAGCGTGTCACAAGTTAATATAATACTGTACGCATTATGTCAGCACCCTAATCTTCATTAATGTTTCCCATATATGTGAGATTTGCAAGTAGAGGGGGGCCCTAGGTGTCGCTGGGGGGGCCCTCGATGTCGCTGGGGGGGCCCGGCTGCATTGCCTCCCAATCTACCCCTGACTGATCCTGGGGTTGGCTCCTGGGTCCCCACAGCCCTGTTATGGATAAGCGGTTATGCACAATGGCATGTGTATCCTCAAGCTGATGAATACGGTTTGAAATGATACTTCCTGACTATCTATCCTGTCGCTGCCTTTCTTGTTGCGTATTCATTCTGGAGGCCTAAATGGCATGTGTTTTATGGGTTGTACATTTCTGGCCAAGCATTAGTAAACAGTTGAGAAAATATTGACAAAGAGAATGGTTATTGACCCTCCAATGTCCAAAGGCCACAAGAATATGACCCATCTGTCTGCTCAGAACCCCGCCGTTTTTTTTACATTAATGATAACTCTTAAATGTCATTGTATATCAGCTTTATCTCACACAGATGACAGGGTAGAATTAAAACGTCTCGCTCTTGATCGACTAGTGCAGCAATTTGGCGAACCCTGTTTGGTTTCTGCTCCAGCTTGCAATCTAAGTCACATGTCATAGACTCCGGAGCTCCCACTATTACCTAGGAATGTCTGTCCGCGTGATTCATCTCGCACAATTTGGCACAGTCCTTGAGAGAGATAGGGCTAAGCAGCAAGTTATGTCGGATTCCTGCCCTCGACTTTACGTCTCCAGTAATGCAGTCTATAGGGCTGTAATGCTGAGGGATGGGGTTGATGTTACCATGGTTACCACTTCATAGAATAAAGCTTTTTGCAGTCCAGTGTAGCAGTCATAGGCACATAGACCCGCGATGTTGTGTTTTCACGACAATACTCAACACGCTTTTAAACGCGGTGATCCTTCAGTCAATTCGTACCGCAAGCTCCACGTCTGAAATGTCAGTGTCAATGTCCTGTGATCTCGGTGTGCCTTTCTTTGAAGTATCACTGTTATTATACAAAAAAGGCATTTTAAAATATAGAGTGGGTTGTAAAGGCCCTTGGAAAGACTTAAACAAGTGCATGCATACTCACCCTTCCGTTATGACATCGCACCCATTCCGTCAGCCTGACACTCGTGCCTTACAACTAACTCTTTGTCCCTTCATGTACCTGGAAATATGATACGTGACGCGGCTCAGGTTAGGATTACCTCAGGGGCTCTCCTTAGACTGGTACAGTGGCCAGTGATCCGAATCCTAAATCTTTACACTTTAGCCTTACTGATCACCTGCTATTCCGTACCTTATGTCAAAGTTGAAACAAGTGGTAGCTTACCGCAGTAATTACAAAGTGTTAATCACAAATGCATTCTTATATATTTTGGTTACTTAGATGCAGAGGTAGAGATTTCAGGTCCGGAGGGTACAAATCCAGACCGGGATTTTGTTTCAACCAGCCAGTTGAGTTCTCTGTGACTGAGACTCTTTATGCTCAACTGGTCGGTTGAAACA
>JAABNY020000050.1:3581571-3591822 GCA_015164015.2 Brevimyrus niger
CGGGTACTCCGGTTTCCCCCCACAGTCCAAAGACATGCTGAGGCTGATTGGAGTCGCTAAATTGCCCATAGGTGTGCCTGCGTGAGTGACTGGTGTGTGAGTGTGCCCTGCGATAGGCTGGCCCCCTGTCCGGGGGTTGATCCCTGCCTCGTGCCCGTTGCTTCCGAGAGAGGCTCCGGACCCCCCGCGACCCAGTAGGATGATGGATGGATGGAATGATAATTGAAACGCCTTCAGAAGTCCTCCTGCCAGATGAGCTCCTCAGACAGGCTTCCTTTACACTATCGGAATCTATCGGATGTCTTTTGAGGTGCAGCATCCCAGTCCAGCCGGCCGGTGTGTGCGCACGACTCGGGAATCCATTGGTCAGGTCTGATTTACCATTTGCGATCTGCAGGCACATCAGCGTTTAGACAGATCAGATTACATCAGATCCAGATCTTAAGTGGGACCAATTTTAAATTCAACTGGTGAAATAATAAAAAAAATATGCTTTTCATCACACTTAAAGTGAAGAAAAAGAGAAGTATGCTCATTGTTTCAGAGAGAGAGGCGAAACATGAAGAGATGAGGGCGACGGGTGAAGCTGAGACTGATTGCTCAATTCTACCCAGAGAAGATGGTTGTTGTTGTTGTTTTTTTTTCCCTGAATGGAGGCCTGTCTTCTGGGGAAGGCCGGGCGGTATCGAACATTCAGTAAGCAGCCACGCTCGCCCCAGACCAGAGCACATAAATCGATGCCCCTCTCAGCTTGATATAGGAGGATAAGCTTTCCAATACATCAATGTCCCGTGGAGTCATTAAGATTTCCAATGCAAGTCTTCGGAAGCGTTTTTTTTCCAGCTAACCGCTAATGTCAGTCAACAGCGGGCCTTGTGTCTCGTGAACTGGATATAGGCTTTCGCTGGATAATAACTGTACAGCATCACACTGGATAGCAGCCCAACTTCAATGCTTCTGCAGGTGGCCCAGTAAACACTGGGTCGAGAAGATTGTTTGGGCAGTGACCATCTAGCATGTTTTCGGTGTTTTTTTCCCTGTCAAACCTAGCTGATACAGTGAATAAAACTGATTATTTTAATGCAAGTGAAAAACTAAAAATGGCAAAAGGCTTTAATTTTGTGTGGTTGCTTATGGTTAAGGTTTGGGCTGTGTAGGGGTTAAGGTTGTCATTGCTGGGATTAGAGTTTGTTTCCATGGAAATGAAAAGATGGCCCACAGTGTGTGTGTGTGTGTGTGTGTGTGTGTGTGCGCGCGCACATGCACGTCTGCAGTCCGTATCAGCGATTGCCGAAGGCTCGAAAGGTGATTTTTTTTAAGCCAATTCTGTTACTATCTTTATGAGTCATAACAAGGGTACATTCATTAAACCTGAAATCTCTTCGGTCCATGGCTGTTATTCCTCTGGGCAAGAATTTATGTGGCTGCAAAGAGGTGGTTGGGCCGAGTCTGTCCCCAGCACCGAGAGCCCAGAGAGGGCCTGGGGGTCAATTCATCACTGGGATGAAAATGCAAAACTGGTCAGTGGCCCAGCTGCGAAATAAATCAGGACAACAAGAATGGGCAATGTACTTCAGCGCTCCAACAAGCGGGCCACGCCGGTCTAAAATTTAGAAGCCTTCAGACTGGAGAAAGGGAGGTGATTTCATAAGGATGGTTACACTATTCACTGGAGTATTTTGCACATAGCCAGGCCCCATCAGCCTGAAAAATTTGAGGGATATGAAAAGTTAACTAACCGCAGAGGTGCGTAGGGACTGCTGGGAATGTACCTTGAAGCAATTTGTTCTGTCTTCTCGGTTTTCATTTTTTCTTTTTTTGCTGCCTGGCAACATTATTGCGTCGAAAAGTGAGGACCACCGCACCTCGACTTCGCGACTCATTTCCTCGAGAAGCTTGTGATCGGAATCCAGTCATAAACCCCCCCCCTGGGTCACACATGCTTCCACTGTGGTCTGCATGTCTGTGAGGATTTGTAACATGCAATCAGTTTTTTTTTTTTTTAAATAATAATAATTATTATTATTTAATTCTGGGATATCTCCTGTCGAGCGAAAGCCAAGACACCGGGACAGGTTTTAAATTGTGATTGTAATGTGTCATGCGTTTAGGACTATTGCTCTTTGTAGAGTAATGTATGTGTTTGGGTGTAAGTGGAATTTTTGTAGGCTTTTATGTAATGCTTTAGGGTTGCCACTTGTACAAAAAAGAACAATGGGGACAATTCTTTCTTTCTTTCTTTCTTTCTTTCTTTTTTTTCTTTTTTTCTTTCGTCCTATGACCCTGACCAGGATAGTAGTTTGAAGATGGATGGATGTAATATTCACTATTACAGATGATGCACCAAACCAGATTTCCACATCTTCGAAAGCACCTACGGTTTCTCTTTCTCTGGTCATATGACGCACTCTGGTTTTGAATCCCACTCGTGATCCCATTTAGCAGGTGGATCATTGGTATAAAATTGAATAGGGGCAGGAAACGGAATCTTAGCTGTCGTAATAATCTGAGCCTGGAGAGGCCTGGAACATTTTATGGAAGCAATAATCCTACATTAATAAATAATTAAGTCCGATTCTAATGTTTGCGATTCAGGTTGGAAAACCGGCATTCGCCTACCAAGACACTGACCAGCTTTATACCCGCGAGTGATATGACTGGAAGCTCAACCGGCTGTCTGATGTCTGTATTTACAGAACGTGGCCCCTGTTCACGACCTCCTCCTGGACGTCATCACCTGGGTGGGAATCCTGCTGTCCCTCGTCTGCCTGCTCATCTGCATCTTCACCTTCTGCTTCTTCCGGGGCCTTCAAAGCGACCGCAACACCATCCATAAGAATCTCTGCATTAGCCTCTTCGTCGCCGAGTCGCTCTTCCTCGTCGGGATCAACAGAGCCGATCAGCCAGTAAGACCAGCTCACTCGACGACGCTGTTTTCTCAACCCATGTTCAGCGCCAATATTAACTATTTTGTTGCCTACAATAGTATAAAACGTCTGGTTGACATTTTGCGACAGTGCTGTGAGTCCCGTCTCGGTCATGTCTAACGGAGAAATTACAATGCATTTTGATTCTGTCATTTCCAAAATTGCATTTCCTGTTGCGTATCTATTTGCAATAGCAGTCGGCGTATTGTGTTCGAAATATCGGTGTCATTTCGTGCAACCGAGTGCAACAATCAGAAGTACTGGGGTAGCTAGCCAAATCATATCGTTAATAAGCCGACCTAGGGTGAGCCTAGGGTTATAACGAATCGACTGAGATCCGTCGCGCGGGCTAATTTCGTAAACATGGCTGGTCTGTCTGTGCTTTCCCGTGCAATTCACGTTTGTTCTCCCCTTCAGTGTCTGGCCATCTGGGCTCACTGGAGCTGCAGGGTGAGTGCTTTTTAAAAGCCCCCCTCTGTCCCCCCCCCCCCCCCCCCCTTAGTGGAGACGTGGGTCCGAGCAGCTGGAAGTTTAAAGTTGCTGCCGCGGCTCCCTAAATTCCGGGGATGATCTTGCATCACGGATCACTGTGGAGCATTTATCGCTTCGCCTCGGGGTATTCTCGCCTCGGCAGAACAGCGAAGTTGCTGTGAGCTTGGAGGCATCCTCCACGGAAACGTTTCCTACACCTGCCTCGTGGGCGTGAACACGAACGCCACGTACGAAGCCTGACTGCTGTTAATTACAGTCGCGCTGTACGAATCCGACCCCCTCATTAATGGAATGTGTTTCACTGTATCTACATGCACGGTGAATAATAAGTATTCTATTTGAATATCGCATTACCTACACCAGTGCCAGATATATAGAGTATAGGATTTCAAGACGCGAAACGGAAAGTACTTTCCTCACTTCTCTGACGAGCCGAGCAGCAGCAGATACGTATCGTGTGACCGTATTTTGCAACGCTGATTTAAATACAATACTGCTTTCTGTTTCGGGGTCACAAGCACTGCTGCGTATCCCAGACTTTATATGCCGTCCCGTGAAGATGTGTTTCCAAGCTGCATGTCGGCATAATTTTAACGCTGAATATTATCAGATTTTCATCCAACTCGGATTAAATATTTGATAAAAGAGATGCGAAAAATACAAAAGACTCATATTTTTTTATTTGATGCAGAAACTTACATAACAGTTAATTCTCCCATGTGAAAACACCCCCCTGCACTAAGTAACTACATTCATCTGCAAACACCTCCTGTAATAATTACAAGAACAATCCTGGCTCACTCTCGCATACCAAACTTACCAAGTTGATGACATCTGTGGGTTTATGAACTCGGACTGTTTCTTTGGGGTCTCACTGGGGTTTAGATGAGGCGTAGACCAGCTTCTTGCTTTTCTGCCGTTCCAAAGTAGACACTCTTTTGTTTGAAATCACTTTCTCACTGCGTGACTCACTGACACTTAACGTTGAGCTCCCAAAAGAATGAATCAGCTTTCTTCTGTAGAGTTCTCTTGTTAAAAGGAGAAATGCAGATCCTTCCACGATGCCAAGTCAGACAAGGACGCGATGCAGGGAATTTTACTGATGTCATAAAAGCACCACGATCATGTATGATGTTGGAATGGCATTCAAACTGTGGACGGCTTTTGTTCGCCTCCAGACGCAGCAGGACCCATGTTGGCCAAACTTATTTCTACCTTAGATTTGTCTTCCAGTTGAGTTTTGGCAGTGAGATGTCCTTAGTCAGTAGTGCTCTCTGCCTTTCCATTTAACGCTGCCGTATATCCAAGCATCTTTCTGACAATGGAATCAGCGACACTGACATAAGTCAAGGCAAGAAAGGCCCATGGATCCCTGGATGTTGTTGTAAGGTTTTTTGTGTTAGTGGAAAATTTAATGTCTTGTTCTTTGAAAGATTTTGGCAGGACAGCCACTCCTGGGACGACTTAACACTGGCCCAAACATCCCCCTTTTGGACAGCATAGCTCTGATTGTGGTTCAGTTGAGCCGCAGAAGCCTTATAAACAGTAACCCTTTTCAGACCGATTCATACCACGAGGTTACCACAAAATTCTAACTACTGTACCTTATTATGCCTTAATTTAATTAGCAAGACAATAACTGCACCCTCGAGAACAACATTGCTTAAAATAAGCGTGTGGGTTTTTGTTTCATACTCTCACTTAAGCGCTACTATAACTTAAAAAGACACGGCCGAACGCCCCAATATAATCCTGCTGAGGGATCACTAGAGACGCACAGGGTTTGGTGTGAATCGAAGCATGAAGATTGCAGTGTAAACCTTTACATGCAGTGTACGTTTTGTTACAGCTGGGATAACCTGGATTGATATAGGATCCACTCGATTAAAGTTGCTGTCTCGTGTTTATTTGTGAAGACGGCACCCTTGTGCATTTCTAATATTTATAGTGAAACGGCATACTCATCATTTGTAGTTGATTGCATTGTTTTGATGGAAGTTATTTGAATTAATTTAATGGAACTATAGGATGTTTTCCAAGTATCAAAGCTGGAATATAAGGAGTCTTCTGCCATTACAGCTATCATTTACTTTTATGGTCCTTTTGCTGGATTATAGTTGTGCTTTGGGCACCTGTCATACACTATAAACTCTTTATTCACCTTCCAACATACAGCAGACACACACACACACACACACACACAAATGCTCCTTAAAACACTAGTCTGCTACAGTAATAGGGCCATCATCTGAATTATTGATAAGAAAAAAGGGACCGGGCTACTTCTCAGTCGTGGCATGCGGGGAATGAACGTTGCGGTAAAACCAAAAATCCGAACCCGCTACTCCCGTCATACCCGCACAGCCTGACTCGAAACTCCGAACCCGCTACTCCCGTCATACCCGCACAGCCTGACCCGAAACTCCGAACCCGCTACTCCCTTCATACCCGCACAGCCTGACCCGAAACTCCGAACCCGCTACTCCTGTCATACCCGCACACCCTGACCCGAAACTCCGAACCCGCTACTCCCGTCATACCCGCACACCCTGATTTATTACACAAGCTGCCTTATTCATTGATCAGTGTTATTGCCTCTCTAACTGTGTGACATGCATGCAGATGTGGGAAGCCAGTGGCACACGGCAGTCTTATTACACTACATTAAACACGACTCTCCCTGTTCTGTAAAAAATGATGTTGGTTCCTCCTGTCGCACCTCCCATTTCATCCCACAAGAACAAAACAGGATGCTCAATCTTCGGCGTGAAGGTATCACTTTTCTTGTCATTTCCATGCTTGCGCTATAATGAATTACAACGATGCCGCGTTGATAATCTCATTTGTCCGTGGAATTCTCAACCGCGACAGAAATTGTGACCATTTTGGGTGTTTTTCACGTTCGTTAAAGTGTAGGACTACTAGTTTATGCCACGGGAGTATAAAGTTCTTATGTTTTAAAAAAACTTCAAAGATGTTTAGCCGAATGTATCAGACATGTCAAGATTTGACCAAGTTATTTGGGAGCTGTATAGTCATTTGTTTACAGTGTATTTTGATTTGTTTGTTCAACCTCATGTGTTTCTGCGCATAAGAATGAGTCTAAGGTCAAGACTCGGCGCATGTTTAACGCTTCTTCACTGGTGATAATCTTACAGCGTCTCTCGGTTTGCTCCGGAGTCGGGGCAGAGCAGCGAGCGTTTCCGTTTGAACACGACGCGTCTCCCTCCCCCGACAGATCGCCTGTGCCGTCTTCGCCGCCCTCCTTCACTTCTTCTTCTTGGCCGCGTTCACCTGGATGTTCTTGGAGGGCGTGCAGCTCTACATCATGCTGGTGGAGGTGTTCGAGAGCGAGCATTCCCGCCGGAGGTACTTCTATCTGGTGGGCTACGGCGTGCCGGCGTTGATCGTGGCCGTGTCCGCCGCCGTGGATTACCGCAGCTACGGGACGGACCGAGTGTGAGTATGCTAACCCCTCCCCCTCCCATTCCCGGGCCCGCTTCCAACACGCCGGGGCTCTGTGATAGATGGCGAGACCTGATGAGGGAAGAGGGAGTTTCCCCGCGAACGTTTGGTGCTAGGAAAAAGAAATGAGTAATCTATCCCACGGAGCTACAGGAGGCTGAGAACCGCGGGATGCCGGGCCTCATGGCGGGAAAGAAAGAGGGACCGCGACGTGAAATACGGCTTGCATAGATGATTTACCTACCACGGTAAACAGAAAAAAAAGTGAACCGAATCAGATGGATGTGGGTTTTCTCTTTTAATGTGGAAGCCCAGCTTACGTCTTCCATTTAAAAAAATGAATCGGCGCCGTTCCTTTAAGAAACGGGGGCTCGTTTCTGGTGTGGATGTTTACATCGGATGTCTCCGGGCCAATGAATTGGTTTCTGGGGCAAATGACAATGTTACTAAGGTTCGATGCAAGGTTCTAGCAAACAAGCCTATAAACAGAATGGAATAAATGAAATAAGTGATACAGGATTTGGGCATTAACTTAAAACAGGTGAAGCAAAAACATTGACAGTCACGGGGGGAAAAAAAAAATCATAGAAAGAAATTTTCAGTGTATTATTGACTCTATTAACCTTTGGAAAGATAACGTTAAGTCATGGTATATTAAGTTTACATTAGTAAGTCTCACAGTGCTGTTTTCTCTTTCATGCTTAAGGGCTGTTCAGAGGGATTGGTTTGCTTTCTTATGAATTTAAGCCCTTTATGAATATAAATGCCTTTAGATGACTAGATAAAAACATTGGGGATGTTTTTGCTGTTAGTGGACAGAAAACACAGATCATTTCATCAAATTTTTGATGAAGCTCCCTGTTTGAATGGATGCAGATTATCCGAAGGTTAGTATTTTAACATTGTCATAAAAGAGTTGATCTGCTGTCTAAGAATGTTACACATAAATATATCATGTTAGACATGAGAAACTTAGATCTCGTGACGTCGTCATCTCCGTGCAGGTATTCTGTGCTTTACTGTTTGTGCTGAATTTTGTTGGTTCTGCCACATTCTCTTCTGGAACCATTTGGAGCAAAAGCATTGAAACAGTCTGGTGCTTTAGTGCATAGACTGTAGGGAAGCTGTAGTAATCTGAGTCTCGGCAACATTTGCCTTTGTTGATATATTCACCGACATCACTTCAGTGCATTTAGGTAACTTTGTCCTCTGCTATTAAGTCAGTTTTTTTGTCATCTTGTTTCCTTCCACGGTTTTTAATCATTTTTAAAAAATTCAACTATATGTAACGTGACACACTCCTTGTCCACCATCTTGTCTGCGCCACTTCTACTGGTACGGGAAAGCAGATTATTTCCGTTCTTTCAGGTGGAGACGGTGGACGCTTCGTAGAGTCACCGGAAAACAAATCCGGAAAACTTGCGCAGACGGTCAAGGACAAAAAAAAACGTTCTGGATGCCTCTGCTTTCAACTGCTCTGCGGCCGTTTGTGAAGATCATCAGCGTAGCGGCGTTTCTGACGTGCATTTAAATGGACACGCGGTGACGTCTGAACAAAGTGTTTTATTCAAACGTGTGTGACAGCGATAGATCTTAGGTTATGATTCAGCTACACAGGGTTTTACAGGTCAGCAGGAGGACAGCTCCCCCCCAGTGGGGAAAAACAGGCCATTTCTCAGATCAAACCGGATTGCACTTAGAAGGATGCAAATTACACTGTTTAAAATAATAACGTGGCAGTTGTCTCAACACTGGATTGATGAACTCAGACTCAAAGAAGTCGGCGTATTCCAGGTAAAATAATTAGCCTCGGAAAATGAAGGCTGCCTGTTGTTTTTCTATGCATAACCTTTGAATGAAACATATTAGTGAACTATGCAAGGTGTGTGTTAAAACCAGTATTCTGTCAATTATTATTGGTAACTTTTGATCTTAATATCTAACCCTAAGGCACCTTAATCATCATGATCTGCCTTCAGAAGTCATAACAAGGAGGTCAGTTACTTAATCAATGCTGTGGGGCATGGAAGGTAAAACACGAAGGGCTGTTCCCTTAGAAATGGCACAGGATAAGTGTACCATCTTCCTGTATGTAATTTTGGCGTGTTTTTATGTTCTTATATTACTGTGAATTTCTTACATTCAAATATGTTTAACTTGCTTTCTATTTTACTTAAAATGTTCGACTTTGAATCCATCCCTCTTGTACCTGTTTCAGAGTTCAGGTTCGTTTTCTAAAGAAGAGGGTGCAATAAACAGTGATTAGCAGTGATTAGTGAAGTTTTTTTGTTTTAAAAGTCATGGATAAAATGAAACGTTGTTCGGTTGCCCCAGTTTTCTCTCGCCCGTCACCTTAAACGGCAACAGAGCAGGACAATGCTATTCTGGAGTCAAAGCATGGAGGTCTAGCTTAATGTGCTGGAAATTAAATGATTAATAATTTAGCCGCAGGTCATGAATTAACATTCGCGTTGCCATCCTGATGCATGCGAGGCTCCACACAGACCTGAGAACGGAGGTGATTCTATGAGTTACGTAAGTCTCGGGTATTCATTTTTCATTTAGCCAGACGTTAAAGTGACGGGAGCCGAATTAAAGGGACCCCGGTTACTCAATGGCTGCGTTTGTGATGGCGGGTAAATGTAAATAACAGGTGCTAGGTGTAAGCAGGAGTGTCTGTCCCCGTGGGTCTCCTCGCACATGCCCAGAATCGGGGAGGAATCCTGGTCGGGCGTCTCATCTTTTAGCCCGTGGCCTCCCAGAGATAATTAGCTCGCTTAATCAATAATGCTGTCACGCCTCGCGCCTGTAATTTACCATTTAAATGAACAAGCGGTGTCATATTTCTCAGCCCCTGCAGGAAGGCTCCGGGGCCGCCCCTGTTCTCTGTCACATTCTCGGCCCCGACGCCTGCGCCGGTCCCCGGGCCCCTGAACAGCCGCTCTCCCTTGTGTATGATTGCAGGTGCTGGCTCCGACTCGACACCTACTTCATCTGGAGTTTCATAGGTCCGGCTACGTTGATAATTATGGTAAGCAGGCCTGCATTAACCCCCCCCCCCCTCCTCCCTCCCCCCCCGCTCCCCATTGGGCTCGGCGTACGATCCGTCCAGCATCCTGGCACTGGAATCGCCTCGGGTCCGTGTGGATCCCTGCTCGTTTATCACCGCGGCTGGCGTGTGCCTCGGTGCCCCTGTCCTGGGGCTAGCTGGTGGGCGGCAGACGGATCTTCTTCACTTGTGCTGCGGGAGAGGGGGGGGGGGGCGTCGCGACCGGGATTAGCCTGGAAAGCGATATGCTTCAAAGGCTCCGCCTGTGGGACGGACCTCCCTCGACCGGGTCCGGCCTTCTGAGTCGCACCGAAGATC
>JAABNY020000050.1:3597720-3615215 GCA_015164015.2 Brevimyrus niger
TCTATCTATCTATCTATCTATCTATCTATCCATCCATCCATCCATCCATCCATCCATCCATCCATCCATCCATCACAAGGACATTCTGTACTATTGTGTGTGAAATATGACCATAAAACACTATCAATATGCATCTTTATTTAAGCAGACATATTTATGATTAATCCCTATGGAGTTCTGATCAAAATTCTGCATAATAAAGAATGCATTCATAATTCTCCCCAGTCACTTTTCTAAGACTCCAACAAGGTAGTTAAGTGTTAAGTGTCTGTGCCTAATCACCAAGGATGGAACGTGCGTTGCTCTTAAGTGATAGAGGTACATCAATGAGCAGTGCCGCGGCATTAATTAATTCATGATTTTTTATCACATTATTTACTGCAAGTAATATAAGTAAATAAATAAAAAGCTCATAAAATTTCACAAGTTGTCTTATATTGAATTATCGTACATAGTAATAAATTTTGTTATGAGACTTAACTAGGCCATTGTGCAATTTGTTTAAAAGCCTAAACTGAAAAAAAAACACATTTAAGTATTTATTTGTTTTATTTTGTGTAGTAAAATACCCAATAGTAATTAGCGTAATTGTTTTTAATTTTTTTAGCTTTAAAAATGCAAGAAATGCATTTTTTTTAAATGCGTAGCTAAAGAATTCTTTTCCTGTGTAAAATTCAATTAGTCACGCATGAGAGAGATGGTAAGATCATAGTTGTTTCACCACAGTAATTTTGAAGCTTTTTAATTTTTAATCCTTTTGCACATGTGCAATATACTTTGTTTCCTTATATTATTTTGTACCCCCCATTGTGTTTTTCACCCCCCCCCCCCACACACACACACAGACACACACAGTTGCCGGTCTAAATACCCATAATTTCAGTATGAGTTGATGTCACAAAATGTTTTATAGTTAGTTTTGTGGCTTAATGTATGGTTCATGCTATTCCAGGAGGCAGAGGAACATATTGCTTTGATTTTAATTTATTTGGTTATTGGGATGGGGGGGGGGGTATAAGGAATGTTAAGATGTGAGGTTTGAAGCTGTAAGCAACCCCATGTCTTAGATGTTGATGTGTGTAAATGCTTTATGGATCCCTTTAGTGTTGTGGAATATCTTACTTTTGATATCTACAGCTACTGCTTATGATGTACAGAGTAAATGAGTATCTGTTATAGGTGCCGTGAAAGTACAAGGTTTGGAGACGTTACATTTTCCTCTTCCTCATCTTTTTCTTGACCTACATGTAGTTCATTTTATTTTTGGTCCGCAGAACTTTCCCAGAACATCTTCGCATCCATAACCAGGCTATGAAATATTAAATTCCCCCCCCCCCCCACCACCACCTTGGCCTAGTGAAACAGAGCTCTGAACATTTTATGAGACTCAGTATAACTTAGTAGTGTTGTTTTAATTAGTAGTTTTACGTACAATTATAGATTATTTTCATCAAGCTGAAGCATCAAAAATACAAACTGTGTTTACATTATAGTTGTAACTATGGAAACTCAATAATTGCAACTGATACTCAAATTAGTATGAGACCTCCATTAATAAATGTAAATATGAAAGGTTTTTCTTTATTATTTTATACTTTAAGAGAAATCTGTTTGTAGGCACAAACAGAAAACATCCCAATTTTGGCTCTCATTTATAAATCAAGGCAATACAAGTCAGTTTAAATTTAACTTTTGACCTTATTTTTAACATTGTACTTCTGCCTTTACTAGGGATGGACAACTTACCAGAAGTAAGTTTGCCCTCAATAAAACGTGATCTTTTCCTGTAATATTTGAAAACTAATAAAATACAATCCTTTTACAAGTGTAATTCTACTCATTTTATTTCAGATACGTGTGGATTGTTGCTCTTCTGTGTTTTGCAAATATTTCAGGGACACTCAAAGGATAAAGTTTACTAAACATCCTCATAAGCAAGATAACATAGATGATGAACATTTTCAGACAGAAATGACCTTGCAATACTGAAGTGTTCTGTCAAAATCTCAGCGTTGCATTCCATTACCTAACATCATAGCCAACTTGTCTAAATGTTTGGGACGTAGATGGATATTGAATGAATTTTCTTTCATCCTAAATATTCAGAGAGCTGATGTTGGCAAATTGAAATTTCTATTTGTGTTACTGGAAATTACAGCAGTTAACACAAATGCTAATTTTTTTCGTCATAATAAAAAGGGTTTTAATAAAACATTGTGATTCTGTAAATGATCCCTTTCGCAAACCAATAAGCTACATTGTATCATATGAATCCTCATTTGGTGCAATTTATTACTGTTAAACTAAATATTAAAAATTTTTTAAGAATTGAATTCTTTCTTTTGCTTTGAAAGTAAACACATTTCATGTTGCAGCTAATTTGTTTGTCATTGTTGATTTTGCATGTTTGTTTTGTTTCCATAGCTACACCAAAATGATTTTTAAAAGTTTTTTTTTTCTGAGTGTGGTGTTGGAAACCACGACCAATTCACATTTTGAGAAGGAACTAATACAAATATTTTTACATGACAAACCAAGCCTTTATTTTATATAATCATCTAAAATGTAACTGAGAGCATTGCTTTTCATTGTGAACGAGCCTAATTGTTGAAGTATTTTAAAAGAAAATGACTAAATGTATGGAAACTTTTGGAGGTAAAATTCATTTATAGGCTTTGTCTTCTTTGGCCTCAGTCCTGGCATCAGTTTACATTTAATTCTCCATCCATCACCATGCATGGGTACGACGGTGCAGCCTGTTGTTTTAATAACTGTGGTAAAGCACTCTAAAGCCAAATGTAATTTTAGACTCAAAGCATTTTCAAATGGGATCCATTATTTTTCATCATAAATCTGTATGTGAGTTTTCTGATGATCTGTATGATGTCAAACACGAGTGTTCCATTTCTCATTTTAAAGTATCCCGATGTTGTCAATGATTAATTGAATGCCTGCCTTCGTGATAAAGACAGTTTTGGAAAGGAAGCTGTTAAGTCTGCATGGGACGTCGTCTTTAACCCACTCCCCATTTTAATAAGAATGCTATTCAGTTTGCAAGCTTAAATCCAATCAGTCTATTCTTTTTCTCATTTTTGTGTTCAGTCCCCCCCCACCCCCCTTCAACTCTGGCATAACAATAATTATTGGGAAGTTGGTTAATCAAATAAATTACCATCTGAGTAACGAGAAGGGAATCTTTAGAGCCAAGTGACACTTTAATGGACAGTTTCCCTGCATTCATAAAAGTTGCATTTATAGTATAAGTTTTTAAATGAGCAGATCATAATAATAAAAATATTTATTAAAAATACCTATAAAATCTTTATGGAGACACTTTCTATCAATGCCATGTTTATTTGTATCAGTGAACACATTCCTAACACATAATGCATTAATAATGCAATATAAACATGTCTATATATGTTTCTAAAAAGGGATAACACATTGTAGCCATGTTTATTATGCATTATGAGTTCTTTATGTAGCTCTCATCTATAATGCACTATTGATACCTTCATCCTTAATTCTGACCAGATACCGGCCATAATAATGCATTAGGATGCTATCTATAGTGCATTATACATGAGAGATTCATTAGAGCTTATGAAGTATTGTAATCGGCACTATAATGCCTTATGACTGTCAATAGAAGATACAATTGTGCTTTAATAATTCTTATACTGACCATTATAATGCATTAGGTATCTATAATGCACTATTAATGACAGCTGTTATCATATTGATTGCACAGAGTATTGTTATTTAAATGAAACTGTAAAATGAAATGCACACATCAGTTTGTAAACAGTACTGTATTAATACAACGGTGACCCTGTTCTAATCGTTTTGTCTTTGCAGATCCTGGGTAATAGGTGCCATTGCTCTTCTCTGTCTTCTGGGATTGACCTGGGCATTTGGACTGATGTACATCAATGAGAGCACTGTTATCATGGCCTACCTCTTCACCATATTCAACTCCCTGCAAGGGATGTTCATCTTCATTTTTCACTGTATCCTGCAAAAAAAGGTAATGCCTGAAATGTGTATTTCTGCTCGGCTGAGATAAAATAATGCCGCAGCTATGATCCATAACGTAACATTTTTGTGTAGCACAATTAACAGTCGAGTGTCATTGTATCATTAAATGATGTACATGTTGCACATACAAGTGTTACAGAAGTAATTAATGAAACTAATGATTATAAAACATCCACTGTCACCATTTTCTTTCAAGACTAGTTAATTACCTTAGCACGGAAGCTTTGATCGTTGATAAACTAAAGCCTGGCCCTTGAGATATATGGGTGTTTCCATGGCCCGCTGATGTGTACATCTCCAAGGTCAACAGCTGGTAGATCGTTAGAGACTTGGGCAAAACAGAAGAAAAAGTGTAAAGTACAGCCGACGTACAGATGAACTGCATCAGTGAAAGTTTATTAACATATTGTTTACTGCTATTTCTTAATGAGATTAGTTAACTAACACTAGCCAACTGGGCTAGTCCAGTATAAGAAGTAGTCCAACATGCCCTTTTTTTTTCTACCAGACAGTGGGCTGGTATTCAGTTGTTTTGTACTCGCCCTTTGTCTACATTACTCGCCTTAGGCAAGTGGGCGAACCTAATTTCCAGCCCTGGTAGCAGCAGTTTCGTCGGGATATATCCAGAAATGCGTATCGTCTTTGAGAATCTTATGCTGTTGTCGGCGCGTCCAGAGTCACCGACGCTGTTAATAATGCATGCAAATCTGTGAGAGGAGGATTGCCCTGAATTGCACCTGCCGTCTCCCAGGTCCGAAAGGAATATGGCAAGTGTCTGCGCACTCATTGCTGTAGCGGCAAGAGCGTGGAGACTTCCATCGCCTCCGGGAAAAGCACGGCTTCCCGGACCCCCGGCCGCTACTCGACGGGATCACAGGTGAGGTGGCTCCATCAGCTCATCTCTGTGAGCTTTCTGTAGTGCTGGCGTGCTGTAGGTTATTGTGCTTTACGTCGCGCATAATTAGGCCGATTAGCTCACTAATAGATAATGGTGAGAGTGCACTCCAGATGCCTATTGTTTCGGTGCTTAGAAAGACCAATAAAATCTTTTGGAACTGGCCACTCGGAGAAGTAGTATGACCAGCCCTGCCGTTGATTAAGGCGCCATTGAGTTTTTGTCTCGGTTACAGTCAGAGTCTTAAGAGACATGTCTTTATTGTGAGTTTATTGTTAAGTGTTACAGTTTATTGCCGCGCTCCAACATCAAAGCCACTGTAATATCCGAGTTTTAATCCCCATAATCTCGTTTTCCACAGAAGTACTGTCAAACAGTTTTGTGTAACGCATATTCAGAGCTACATTCTCTCGGTACACAGACCGGCATGCCACACCCTCGCCTCTGTCCCTAATTAATGTTTGCTGGATTGCAGCGCCTGTCGACATTAATTACATAAGCTGGGAATGTTAAGTGCTGGCTGTTAAAAAGGTGGTAATTGATGGTCAGACCTAAGGGTTTAAATGAACATCTAATCAACGAAGTAGGCTGTAAACAACTGACCTGAAATGGAGGTTTTAGTATGTGCTTTCTGTCGAAAAATTCACGCTGGCTGTATTTAAAGGGGCCATTTTTTATATTGAACAACTTTATATAGAACGTGTGGACACAAAGCATGACAAAAGTCCAATAGCAATATTAAGGTATTGGTGATTATGTTGTGGGATAATGATGCCTTCAACAATATGGGTCAGTATTCATTTGGCAGATGGATGAGTCTCAGTGGATATCATTAGTTTCTTAGCTTCCCTGATGCTATGACATCTAACGGAAAGTCTTGCACATGTCCGAGCACACCTCGCTCGCTCCCTGAGGCATGTCGTTAGTGATTCTCCTCTTCCGCGCTGTGTTGATTTAGAAAGGTATACAGAAAGTTGGTCCTGAGTCGTACTTTTTACATGTCATGTCCCTCACACCATGGCTGTGAGACAATTACGGGGCAGAGTAAACAGAGGAGTCTCTGTTTAAGTTTTACACAAAATATCGTCATACCGTCAGTGGTGTTACACACCGTGTTCTTACGTGATTTTTGTTTATGTCGCGTCTCGGTGGGAATGAAACAGAAAGGGAACTTTCTGGAGTGATCGGACAGTGTCTTGCCAGAAAGGCGGGTCGACTTATAGGCTGCCGGTGCAAATTGTAGGGCATGGGTTCCGAAGCCCTATAGGTGAGCTGCGGGTTATTAGCTAGCATTTTGTTCTCCGCCGGAGAAGCGGATACCGTCGACCTGTCAGCTTGACCGCTGTGCTTCTCTCCTCCGCCTCTTATCTTTCCCCTCTGCAGAGTCGAATCCGCCGGATGTGGAATGACACTGTCAGGAAACAGTCCGAGTCCTCTTTCATTACGAGCGACATAAACAACTCTGGCACACTCAACCGAGGTAATCATGAAATTAACCAGTCTGCTCCCGGCGGCGGAATTCAACCGCTGCCATCCTTTGAAAGTGCCACATTTTGGTTAGGGTTCAGTGTTTTGTTGCCTCTCTGTTTTGCATGATTCTGACAGCTGACAGATACCTCTGGAACATGGATTATACCTTTGTATAATAAATATGTGCCAGTTTTGTTCTTTTTAGGCTAATTCTTCAGCAACCGGTGATATCTAAATAAGTACGGCAGTGAATACAAACTAAATACTAATTTGGAATCCGTGGCTTATTCAGGAATTGTCCTTTTTGTCACTATGCGGTTTAACTGATTTACTGCAAAATATGTCATAGCTTTCAGCTGCTATTGCGACAAAAGAAAAAAGTAAACTAATTTAATCGCAACCACGGATAAAGAGATTGGGATGTATTCTATTGGGCCTATCTGTTGAATTTATTGCAAAATTTGCTCACCGTGCAGAGCAATAATTCTCATTAATTGAAAAAAAATTAGTCATTTGTAGAAAGCACAGAAAGATACTTTTTGAAAAACGTATACTGTACTCCACTGTATTCTGAAATACATTTTAATATTTCTTCAGTAGCACTTTGAAGGCACAAATAATGTAGTAATACATTCTTACTTAATGCATTAATTTATCGGTAACTAAGTGTTAATTACGCACTGATCCCATGTTCATTCATCATTAATCAGTCATAATAGCTCATGTATTTTATTACTATATTCATGATTTATACTTGAGTGTTAACTGAGTTACTAACTTTCTTGTGCTTGCAACGCGTTAAATGTTACCAGTTCTTCAATAAATGCAAAATCTTCAAAGGAAAAGGAAAAAAAAAAACATGCAGGCATATAATACTTCAGTAGTTCTATGGGCTTTAAGATTCCAGTCTTCAGAGAGTTCAGCTCTTACCCAGATCAGGCTCATCATGTGAGTCAGGGGGCACATAGTACAAGAGATGGCCTGGGTTGGATTCCAGTCCATTCCTGGGACATATATTAGGGACAGGAACTTTCAATTAGAGATGGAAACATAGAAATGTACGTAGTTTTAAGACTTGAACCCTTTTCTTGATGCGTGAGGCTATAGCGCTTGTTTGAGAAAATTGCCTATTGTAAAAAAAAGCTACTGAAACACGCCATTCAGAACATGTTATTTATGGACGACTCAGGTTTAAACTGAGATTTGCTCAGACACTAATAAGCTGGGAGTGAGCGGTGAGATCTCACCACCTTCACTCACAGACAATTTTCTCTGTGACAGAAAACCTAGTGACAGGAAGTAGAGTAAGTGGCCTAATTGTCACCATATTGGTTGCGAACCAGGTGTCTTTGGGCATCTTGTAGACGGTGCCCCCCCGCTTCCTTTTTTGTGTGCTTTTTCATTTCCAAATCCTCTTGCTTATTGGGCGCACAATAAGCAGCTTCACAAATATTAGTTTAAAGCCTGATATTTTGGGGATATGGGCTAATCACGCCATCATACCACTGGGCTTTTTTTGTTTGAAAACACTGGGTGTTTATCAGTTATCAGAGATACATTAATAAGATAGTTATTTCCGCCCAGTTGTTCTGTGATTTCCCGCATTTTGGAGGGAGTTACTAAGAGTGCGAAAAAGGAATAGCCTAAAACCTATTAAAGATTTAGGTCTTCAGAGGTCTATCTGCTGTTACACATTGATGTGCTAAAATATGCTAACTTGCATTTTCATGTGAAGTGCATTTCTTTAATTATTATTTTTGGCTTGTTTTAAAGAAACAACTTGAATAGGCATTGCAAAATTAGTCATGGATTACTAACTTAATAACCTAACTTTCAAATCCTTGTAACGATCTTCATAGAACAAGCCCACTTTCAAATCATTTTGTAATTTTGGTCTCGCGTGAGCTTTGACTTTTAGCATTATAGCACCATTGAGTAAACACCTCAAAAGCTAAATATTTTCTCATGTCTTCTAAACTCTTTCACGCCGTAACTGGTGACAAGACAGTCCTGCGTCTCTCTGCAGGTCCCTGGTGTGACATACATGATAATCGTTTGTTGCATATTAAATCGCAGTTCCTCTTGGCAAGTTGCACTCGCTTTTGTTAAGAGGAAACTCACTCACCTGTTTCCTGACAGGTTTTGGTGAGCATCGCACATGCTGGGCTCAGCCAACCACACCGTCGTTACGCTTAATTAGCGGCGTCTGGCTGCCCAGACCCTACATCTCGTTTACTGACAGTAGGCAGACGCATTATAAAATAACTCGAAACAGATTGATGCAAAGGAAAAAAAATAAATAAATAAAAATGATTAGTTAAACGAACATAATTATGCCTGGTGCCGCAAATCAAGATGATAATCCTTGATTTTAATTTTTTTTCTATAATATACCAATTTTGTGTTTGATAAAAGAATTTTAAAACTTTTGCTGCCGGAGTATGTAAACATTTCCTCATAGATAAAGTTTCTCCAAAGAATTTCTGTGTCTTGAGTGGCATGGGAATCTATTTTATGAAATTATACAGGCCAACCATAATGCAATTTGGCCTCAGCATTCAACAATGTCTTGCTTATATGAAAAAAGGTTTTGTTTATTTAAGAACAAAATAAGTCTTAACATCCCCTACCCTAATTTCAGCTTAATGAGGCTGATATCTGATTGTAATTACAGTTATAATAATTTAGAGTGCGTTTAACAAAATTTCAGATGTGAAATAATAGCTTTGATTTACTGGCAGGCATGCAAAATAGTTCTCAAGAACGCTCAAACGTTATACATCCCAGTATTTTTCCTGGAACGATTTAGCAGTCTATGTTTTGCAGTAAACAGTAACGCAGACAAACTGAAGGGCAAGAGCCTGTAGTGATTCAACGGTTTCCTGTCTTTGTATGGTCAGATCTGCCATCCAGTGTCGATAGAAGATACATTGAAGAAGCACTGGGTGAAAGATAGGGGTGCAAGGTGGCTCACTGAATGTACAAATGGTTCATGTCTGATTTGCATTACAGCTTCACTTTTCTATATGTACCTACCATTCAGCTGGCTTTTGTTATTCGTCTAGATGTGTAAAGCACTTTCCATGAAAGGGGAAGGGGATCCAGTGGAAAAACGCCGTGTCCACACTTTCCCCTTCGATCGCATAAATCTCAGTCTTCAGCTTTGCCACTGCTACCGGCCAAACCTTTGGCTGTGTCGAAACAGAAAGAGATCGATTGCTTGTTTTTGTCATTTTACTTTATCTTTACTTTCAGCTGAACTGCATTTGCCTGACTGATATTTATGTTTTTTTTTTTTTTCCTCCGTGTTCCTGTCTGGCTGGCAGGCGCCATGGCTAACCATCTTATAACTAACACCCTGCTACGACCCCACGGCACTAATAACCCTTATAACTCTCTGCTTGGGGAATCGGCAGTCTATAACAACCCGTCTGTCAGCATGTACAACACGCAAGGTGTGCTGGGCCTGTTTTTTTTTACCCCTTGATTCCGGTAAACGCGTGTCGTCCGGCTAATGCAGCCTCTGATTCCGGACAACTGCTTTTCATGCCATGAAATGAAATTGAGGCATAACCTGGCGGGCTATCTCGGATTAGTTACCCGAAAAAGGAATCGGATGGTACCTTCCAATAAGTGGTTCCTGCCCAAATTATCGTGCCTAAAATATAGGTTTTCCAAAAGTAGACTGAAGCATTTGCTTCACATTGAAATGTAGACCTACTGGGATATGTCACAATTTCTTATGCACTTGTTGCTGCAATATTCTGTCTTTGAAAGCTTGTCTTTGTGCTTCATGTGTACCTGTCTGTATGTCCTTAGTATTCATTTTGTCGTGAATCTTTGAATGCACGCGTTTTTGGTAAGTGTCCCCAGATTTGTTACCAGTTGCTGTGCCGATGGTTGTAACATTTTTAGAACTTTTAGAACTTCTTATAATTGCTCTTCACACGTTTGGAAACACGCGTGTGTGTGTGTGTGTGTTTTTTTTTTTTTCAGTTAACAGTTCTCAAAAATACTATACACATGTGCATCTGGGTCAATTGTATAATCCAGACTTTTCAAAAAAAAACTTTGCATTATGTTTCCTGATATATGACTAAGCAAGAAATAATTTTCTCTTCGCTTATGAAACATAAGTGAGTCACTAGGCAGCATGAGAATATTGGGTAAGTAGCAAAATGTATTTAAGTAAGTAAGCAAATAAATAAATAGACTTTTCATTAGAATCTATGCGCTGACTGGGATGAACAGCAAGACACATTCTGAAAACCACATTGTAGATGTAAAAAAGAAAAACAGCAATGTTGTTTGAACGAGGTGTAGGAGTCGATTGATTTTATGACCAGAAGAACTACGTGAACGGTTTGTGCACTTAGAAGTGCATTCAGACGCCCCTACAAAAATGAGTCAACGTCACAAGAATGTCATGATGTTATGTTCGGGAAAGAGAGTAACTTACGTAGTTACGCAATTTTAGAACCAGCATGTTTGCAGCTCTTAGCTAGTAATAAGATAAGATTTGATGTGCGACGTGTATTTGGTACTTACTAGCAGAACTATTGGATTGAAAATTCTGGGAGTCTGTCCGTTACATGCCATCTTTTGTTCACGTGTTCTCTATTTGTGACTGTTGGCTTACGTGTCTGTTCTTCTTTCCTTTCCCTCATGCTGTCGTTTAGCCCCCTACAGAGAGACAAGTATGGGAGTAAAGCTAAACGTTGCATATCAAATGTAATTGACCTCAGTTTACTTTCTTTTCACTCTATGCTGACAAAAGACAGACACAAACGATCGGCTATTCTGCAGCTATTGTCATTTTCCCACTTCGGTTCGTTTAAACGCAAAGAACAAAAAGTAAACTAGAGAAAATGCTCATAGCATGACACCATCTCTTAAACTTGCCATTTGATTGGTTTGACGCTTAACACTTAACGTAATATACGTCCATCATATTCTATAAACCACTCTTAAAAGAAGCCAGTCAACATTTTAATCTCATATCATCGATATAACATGACAATTACTGTGTTTGTAATTATAAACCTCAATGCAAAAGTTAATCATGTGTCCTGGTTGGGCATTTATATTCTAGTCTTTGCACACTCTAAATTGTATTCATTTGTAATCCTGTCAGGTATTGTGTGTAAATGAATGATTATGTTAAAGTAAATTGCAGGAATTAAAGTTAATAAAAGGTATTTTTATAGCGCAATTTGTTGAACCTGGAAAGAAGTTGCAGAGTGTTGTGTGGTGGTGACTCTGTTTCATGGAAAGACATCAAACGTCTTTGAGTCCTTTCTATTGGCCCCCTGGTTTGTTAAATATGGTTGAGACATGTTGCTAAATTCCTTTTAAAGGCAAGCACATGTTTGAGATTTTTTTGCAGTGTAGTGATTCATTACTGAGAACTTTGTGCCCTTATAGATTTTATTGATAGGTTAGGCTGATATGTCAAACCCAGGAATCTGTATTCAAAATAACATTCACTACCCTGTAAAATGTTGCCAGTTTGTGCGAATATTTTTCGTCATTGCTATTATAATACTTTTGGTAATTTCTTTTAAATTGCCAATTTTAGCTGTGCTGCCCAAACAGGAACAGATTTGACTTTGCACTGAGATATAATTTAAATGCCGTAAAATTGATCACACCATTGAAATTCTACAATTTCTCTGCATGGGAGAGAACAGAAAGTCTCTTAATAGTTTTTGTATTGAAACAAAACTTTTTTATTTAAATGATGGCCCATATTTATCACAGCTTAGACTGGAATAACTAATTCCACTTGCGATTAACAGTCAATGAATACTAGAAATTTATCCTGATATATCATGCAGCTTTGTTAAATAGGGGCCAGCCTGACTGAGGTCAACAATTATAATATTATATGCTAAAACTAAGCAATAGCATGGTTTTGGTTTTTCTTTTTATATGTTTGTGAGTGACTTGTATTTTGTGTTATTTGTTGCCCATCTTCTTTTGCCTTAATTCAGTTCAGCATATAATAATATTATATTGCTGGACTGATTGAGGGCATTCATTTGTGATGCATTTGTAATGTATCAGTTGTTATAGCTATTGCATTGACTTGATCTTTTGTTTATTTTTTAAATCACAATAAGGAATCGGTTATAAATTGAAGTACACAAAATTGCTTTAAAATGACAAATGTAAATATACACATCAAAACAACATTTAGACTGAATACTTAACTATATAAGTATTATGTACATTTACTTAGGAGTAAAGGCAGACATTGTATACACCAGTAAAATTTATAAATGAATAAAAGGCGCTATATAAAGGAAGACATAACAATAAAAATGAGAAAATGGAAAGTCACTAGCATTCGGACACTCAAATATTGTGTGGAAAAACACCAGATAAAATGAAAATCTTCATCAGTTCTTAGCCACCTACTTCCAGCTATGTTTCATTTGATTGGTATGATAACCCAGTCCAGAATGCGTAAAGCATTTCACTTAATTAAGTTCAAATTTGTGACTCCAGATAGATGCCGTTGAAAGAGGCTGTTTTGAAGCTTCACCACTTGCTTCGGGAAGACAGTTTACCTTAATTTCCAACAGTTTGTTCACCTCGTACTTGTGTTTCTTACACATGAGGTGAAGACAGACAGCCTCCTTGTTATATAATCCAAATGGTGCTTTGGCCTTCTGGATTGCTGTCGAAAGGAAGGAAGAAATTAATTAAAGTGCATTAATTTACCGCCGTGGCCATATGGCTGCGCCGACATTGCCGTGAGTGGCGCGGTCTGAAAAGCTAATTTCTTAAGAATAAAATTAACACAATAAGGTATATTTACCCTGTAACACAGATTTTAGAACTCCGAAAAATACCATGAAAATAAATAGTAAAAGGAAGGTAGCCTGAAAGAAAAACCTTTCCAGAACGTACTAGTTTGGACTTTATCTTGCTACTTTAATAAGCTGAAACTGATTTTGAGATTTGCCAGTTTCTGCACGTTTGACTATGACAAACGTAATTACAAATATCAACTGGTGGACCAATATTAATAATAATAATAATAATAATAATAATATTAGGGACTAAATTCACATTCTTAGGCACATCATGAGTTATTACTTAATTTATTTGGTAGCAAAGTACACACTGAATGCTTTTAATTCCAGTCACACATTATTATTACACCATAAGTTAGACACTACATAAGTACAATATGAACACAGACATAAATGTTTTAAGGAATCTATATATATACATGAAATATCTGTGTAAATGATCTTTAAAATGTCTGTGTGTGTGTGTGTGTGTGTGTGTGTGTATAATTGCATCGGCTCTAGTGCGAAAAGTAATAACGCATTTACCTACTCCTCCAGAGGGAATCCTGAACAATGCCAGGGATACAAGTGTCATGGATACTCTACCACTGAATGGTAACCATGGCAACAGCTACAACATGGGCGGTGGTGAATACATGAGCGACTGCGTTCAAATCATCGACCGCAGCTACAACCACAAGGAGACGACACTAGAGAAAAAGATCCTGAAGGAACTCACCTCCAACTACATCCCCTCCTATCTGAACAACCACGAGCGGCCCAGCGAGCAGAACCGGAACCACGTCAACAAGCTAGTCAACAACCTCAGCAACGGCGGCAAGGATGACCCCGTTGTCCGGGACAACGCCGTCACCTTCACCCATGAGGAGGCCCTGGGCCTGGAGCTCGTCCGGGAGGAGTCCAACGCACCCCTGCTCCCACAGCGGGTCCAGTCCGCCGCGCCCCACCAGCCCCATTTCCCTAGGAGGAGGGTCCCGCAGGAGACCAGTGACAGTTTTTTCCCCCTGCTCACCAGCGAGCACAGCGAGGAAACCCAGTCGCCAAACAGGGACTCGCTGTACGCCAGCATGCCAGTACTCACCGATCTACCTGACGGAGAAGCGGGTGAGAGTAAGGATGAGGAGGAGGTCTCCCCTTGTAAGGGCACTGATGCAGAAGACGTGTACTATAAAAGCATGCCGAACTTAGGCTCCCGAGACCATGTTAATCAGCTGCATAATTACTACCAAATGGGAAGAGGCGGCAGTGATGGGTTTATAGCTCCTACTAACAAGGAAGATTCATCTCCCGAAGAGCCCAGCCAGGAGCCCTCGCATCTAGTCACTAGCCTATAGACGGCCGTCCCCTCCAGTCGTTTTCCTGTTGCGAATCAACCGTCTGCAATTGTAGATTTTTTTTTTTTCCCCGTTCGTTTTTTCGTCCCTTTCCCCCCCGGGAATTCTGCAAACGTCAATGCGATCGGAGTACTGATAGACACGGCGACTCGCAGATTTGTCCGTCGCGCGTGAGACTCGAAGCCTTTCGGTCGCGAAGAGAACGGTTTGCTGAATGGACAGGCGATGTGAATCCTACTTCGTTACTTTTATGTCTGCATCCAGCCGTTGTTTTTGCCAAGATGTACAAGGGTACGACATCGGAACTATAAAGAACCCTGGAGTCGTCTGCTCACCTGGATATTTCTCACTTCACTTTTCTGTCATTTTCTTGGTTGCCCCAAGGACTCCTTTGAAGGGGTCAGACAAGGAACAACTTTATTATTCTTTCATCTCTGCTAAGCGTCTACGTCATCCCAAAGGGGTTACAGACAACAACCCAAACTGTTTGCTGTTAGCTGAGTGTGTAGATGAAACAAAAACAAAGTTAAAACTATTTTATTATACTTCTGTATCCATGGCTTTTTAAAATTTCTTCCTATCTGGTGATTTATAGGAAATTTTGCTGTGGCGTTCCTGCAAGTTTAGCAAAACCGATCTTTTGGGGAAAAAAAAAAAAACATGAAGGGACTCTGTTGTACTGTATATGCTAAAACAGCATATTTTATGTTTTTGCTGTAATAATTCCAATTATAAATGGATTAAAAACTAATTACAGAGAATTATAATGAATTTCTATGTAAATATACAGATACTAGCATTGCACATTATAGTATGCTTTTTATTTTCCTCTGGAGCCTTTGTCCCTGTAAATGTATTAATAGACTATTAATTTTCTATTGTGCTGGTATTGGACATTATTTCTCCCGGTAGGAGCATTTTTTTTGTCTTCTTCCTATTGTTATTTTTCCTACAAACAAACAAACAAAAAAGACTCACTGAATAAACACTTTATGATGATCCTTTTCTATCATTGTTACCACTGATGCTTTCAAAATTGTTTTTGCGTCTTTGTTATGATTATTTTTTCACTGCGTTGATTTAAACGAAACACTTTCACGGCAAATCCAATAACGCTGCGCGACAGGTATGATCGGGCTTGGTACAAGGTTCACGGCAAAGTTGTCCAGAGGGAGGTTCGCAGGTCGTCCAAGTGAGGTAGAAGCCACATGCTGCAACACAGACTGTAAAAGTATAAATGTGAAAAGAATTAAAAAAAAACGGCAAGTACATTCATGAGGGATTCATCGCTTTATTTATTTGTTCAAAAGAAACAAAGTTTTAAAGAAAATGTTGAATTTCAAATGGTGAAAGAACAGCACATAGATTTTTTTCATTGTTAATAATATGATTGACTATTATTTATTCATTTTGTATTGGTTTCAAGCTGAATGACCTCATAGCTAATATCTGTTGTAAAAGTGGAATTTGTTTGCCGAAGAATAAATTACTGGATAAGACTTACAACATAATATTCATAACGGTTTGTGTTTTTTTTTTTTTTTTTCTTTCCTGTGAGCCTCACCAAATGTGGATTGGTGGATGAGAACAAGCAGGATGTTAAGAGAGCTTTCAACAGTTAAATAAAGCAGAGATGGAATAAACAACTGTTCTATCTGCCATTAATTTGACCATCTTCCTTTAGCACTATGTGTTTGTTTGTTTTCCGATGCAGAAGCCCCCAGGGACAGACCGATCCAAGTGATGCATGGCAAAATTTTTCTTATTGAAACTTTCATTGACAGAACTGTTAATAAAGAATTTGTGGGCAAGATGAGGAAAATGCCCCCCCACTTTCTATTAACTTGCATTTCCCAACATATCTTTCAATTTTTTAAATACAAAATAACATTTGTAATAACTTGATTTTGAATGTTATTGTCTATTGAAACTAAACACTTACATTATTCAGTTGTTTAAATAGTGTTGCTAATTTTAAATGAAATCTTTTATAGTTACAGATATTGAGATTTTTTTCAATTCTTAATTGACATTATGACATGTTTCCTCGATGCTTTTACTTTCAAATTGCACAATTGGGGAACATGTGCTTTTTATTATTATTTCTGCAGTCATTTGTGCACCATTTAATGTTTATCAATACAACAATATGCCTTCTCAGCTAATCATATCATAGGTTGATAGTCCAAATATTCTATGAATAATTGAATCATATTCAATGACAGTTTGTATAGATATACTTTCTTGCAAAAAAGTTTTTGTGACATACAAATCCAATCGGACCTGACCTTGTCATTCTCATTGTTGCATTACAAAAAGTCATGGTTTAATTTTTCAGTTTTGTCACATTAGACGTAGAATACCACCCGATCTGTAATCACCAAATAAAGTAGATTTATATCAAGCATTAATCACAATGCTAATGTACGACAATCGGTTTTAATTATAAACAAGCCAATATATAAAACGACACAGATGGCTCTGCGGAAAACGTATTGACTGGATATCAGGTATAAGTAAGAGGGCAGCATCAATGGATTTGGGTACATGACTGTCACGACGGGATCGCAATCTCAGCCAGACTCATTTCCACCTATTTTTGTAATATAATTAAAAAAAAACACAATGATGATGTGTAAGGATAAAATCAAATGAACTGAGAAGCCATTATGCATTCATCCACTACCCAAGTGCTTACCTTGGACAGCAGAACCGGGAGCATGGAAGCCATTCCTGCTAGCAGAGGGTGTAAGGCGGGGGTACGCCCAGCATGGGATAGCCGTCAGCCTCTGATCATGTCTAAGGAGGATGACCCACACAGCGCAAGCGGAACAAGCAAACTACGCACATACAGAGGCAGGGATCACCCATACAACCCCCCCCCCCCCCCCCCCCCCCCCCCCCCCCCCCCCCCCCCCCCCCCCCCCCCCACACCCC
>JAABNY020000050.1:3616834-3627180 GCA_015164015.2 Brevimyrus niger
GTGTTAGAGTGGCAAGCTACGGCGCTTCCTCTACACAAAGGTAGATGGGGTTAAAGCTACGGCGCTTTCCCCAACAGTTACAAAGTTATAGATAAAGTAATATACACTACTCACAATAAGTAAGGGATATTGTGAGAGACTTAGTGGATGTCATACATACGGTGTTTGTTTCACTTCAGACATTTTTGGGATAGGGAGCCGATTGTATTGTGGCGATAGACACACCTCATTTTGTGTTTTTCATTGTAATGGTCTCATTGTGTACAGGTGTGCCTTAAATTGGGGCCAATACCAAAAGACAAGCCTTTACAATGTGGCATCAATTTCAACATTCTGTGGGTATAAGAAGCTGGTATTGTCTCAGTAAGTCATTCCAAGTTCATCATTGGAACGGCCATGAACACACGACGTCACTTGACGGTCGAGCGGCGCCAACTGGCCATGGCGCGCCTTCGGGTCGGTGGCAGGCAGTGAGATGTCGCTCGTGAACTCGGTGCGTCTCGAAGTGTCATCGGCAGACTTGCATCAAGACACAGAACTACTGGCAGAGTTCAAGACAGACCCAGGAGTGGAGTCCCACGAGTGACAGACCTCAACGGTGACCGGTACCTAAGGACCTATGCGCTCAGACATCGTCACGCAACTGCCACACAGCTGCAGGCACGTTTACGAGACGCGAGGGTTACTGGGGTTTCCAGACAAACCATTCGCAACCGACTCCACCGCTTTGGCTTGAATGCCAGGCGGCCGTTGCAGGCGACTCCACTGACACCAAGACACCGCCGTGAACGTTTGCAGACCATGAGACCTGGAAAATGCAGCAGTGGTCTACCCTCCTGTTCACCGATGAGTGTCGGGTCACCTTGCACAGAAATGATTGTCGTCAGCGTTGCCGGAGAAGGCGAGGTGAGCGATACGCTGAGGTCAACATGGTCCCCGGGGTTTGCTTTGGTGGAGGAGGTGCAACAGTCTGGGAGGCATCACCGGTCAGCGCAAAACAGAATTGGTTATTGTACATGGCTCAGTCACTGCACGTTCTTACCTTAGAGACATCATAGAAGCCATCATCATCCCCCAATTCCACCAGCACACCCCCAACTTTCTGTTCATGGATGATAATGCTCCACCACATCGTGGCATAATTGTCGCAGCTCGACTTCAGGAAGTTGGAGTGCCTCATATGGTATGGCCATCAATGTCCCCTGACCTGAACCCCATAGATCACCTCTGGGACCAGTTGAAGCAGAGACTGGATGATCGTACCTCACCCCCACGTGACCTGGCAGAACTGCATGTAGCACTTGTGGAAGAGTGGAACGCATTGCCTCAGAACAACATCATGAGGCTAGTGTGGAGCATGAGAAGTCGCTGTCAATGGCGGCAAATGGTGGAAACACCCGCTACTGACATTGTCAATTTCTGTTATTTGGGGCTATCCCTGTTATTGTCTAAATTTTTGGGGTAATAAATATTAAACTAATGAAAATAGTGTTTCTTCCCATACATTATTAGTAATATCAAAGGGAATTTTTACTCATTTCATTAAAATTCAAAGCAAATAGGAAAAGCACTCATGTAAATAACAATATCCCTAACTTATTGTGAATAGTGTATACCGTGATGTCTGCCCCCCCACCCCCACCCCCTTCTAAAAGTAATCAATTTCATGCCCCACACAACACTGTAACCAATTAAAAAATATATTTCTGGAAGGCTTTTTGTCAGTGAAAGAGTATTCCAAATTTTGAACATGGATGGATGTTGCTTTCAGCAGAGTACAGAGAGAGATCTATCGGAGATTTGTTTTCATCTTGCCTTTTTAAACACTGACAGGACGAGATGGTACATGCACCTCTGTTTGAGGTCAGTTACAGTCTCTGTGCTTTCAATCTCAAGCATTTAACCGAAGCGGGGTCGCATAAATGAAATGTTACTTTATCTGGCCTGGAAATAGTGCAGTCTTGCGCAGCTCGAACTTCGCAATTTCAAAATAAAATGGAAAACAGAAGCAAACACCCACTGCTTCAGCTGAGACGCATTCAGGGAAGAAAGATTGATTCGGAGCGGACGAGAAACGCTACTGTCTTACGTAAGTCCTGTCTGTTTGAGGCAGAGAGCAACATTTTAATTAGTGGTTAGAAATTTGGCTTTGCCTTTGTTTTATGGATTCCATGGCTGAAATAATAGGTCATCTGTGTGATAAGTGAATCTGGTGACCCTCAGGGTGTTCTTCCTTGCAGTAAGGCGTATTGTTTTCTCATTATCTCCATGGAAACATCAGCGTGCATCACTGCGTATGTGTGCGTGAACGACTGGCGACCGCAATGTGAATTTTACATAGGCGGACTCATATAAAATTCACACTGTGGTTGCCAGTCGTTTGCACACACATACGCAGTGGTTCATGCTGATGTTTCCAATACCGCATGATATATACATGATTCCAATACATTTCCCAAGCGTGCCTTGTGAATCGGGGGCCAACCGACGGTGACCTCAGCAATATTTCGACAGGTAACCATCGGTCGGCCCCGTTTTAAAAGGCGCGCTGCTGATCCTAAACTCCTGTAACAGACAGGCTCACCTCTGAGTCACCAGTGACACCCCGTCACGGTCAGAGTCGCAACAATGCGAACAAAAGGCTCCATCACACAGCCCAGTTACTTTACGGGGTTAATGAATGGCTCCATGAACAGTGCTGCTCTCTGTGGCAGCAAGGGCAGACATTTAAAGCAGAGTTCTACTAGCTCCAGTCGTCTATTCAGCTTGGGCACAATGAGATGGAAAATGCGACACTTACGTTTTTACAACCCAATAAAATATATACATGTAAGGGAAGTACTTCATTTTATTACTCAGACTGAAACGCCAATCAAAACCATCTTAAAATGAAAAAAGGACCGAGGAATATGCAGTAAGTGCCTTGTTGGATTGAAATGCCATTTTATTTTAATATATAAACATAGCGCTGACCCAGATAGCGAAGTCTAAACAGAGGATAGTATCATCTAATGAAAAGACCGCAGAAGTGGTTCAAGGGCAAAATTATTTTGTGTTATGAATTTTCTGCGGGATTTAGCCAACTACATCTTTATTATAATATAATCAGCGGACTCTTTGACTGAATCCTCAGACAATGTTCTTGAACGATAATCAAAATTTGCGGTCTGCATCCAAAGACCTCCGAACTGGCTTGTTGATATATACAGATGCATTTTTCGAGACGGATGTCTGTAACATTTTGACTTAATTTGATATTTTGACCCTCGGCCCTGCTGTCCGACATGAGGTGGCGATTAAAAACATGCGTAAATTGTATAAAGCAGACTGTTACGGTGGCAAAGTTCCTTTCCACCGGAAGCCACCTGTGATGTCACCATGCTGACAATGCCTCTGTACCTTAGTTTCCGGGAACATGTCCGGGAAAACGGGCCTCATAGCCATCTGACTGTCAGCCTCAGCATTTATTACTGCTGCCTCAGTTTATCTCTGCGGGAGACGCAGTCAATTGCACTTTTCCATTGTTTTTTACTCAGTCTGCCACTCGCTTCCCTGTTCTCGGGAGTCACCCCTGTAGTCACCCCTGTAGTACTGAGGTCATGCTACGGAACCGGGAGTCAGAGTCGGGCGTCAGCTCTAGCTGGGACTCCTGCGATTCATCTCATTCCCACCAGCAGAAAATAGTGCTTTTTCCACTTCCCTGGATGATATTAACAGGGGAGGCTCTTTCTCTTATCGAGTACAGACCCAGGACATGGCAGATTTCTTAAGAGACCTTTCAGGTACAAATCTACACATAGACGAACACTGCGATTACTTGATGTTGTTCTTTTCAGCAGAGCCGAGATTTAGTATGAAATTGTATGGATACCTTAGTGGCACTTGTCACATGACCAGAGACTTTACTTTTTAACTTCTCGGTCAGAAGTTTGGGTCCTGATATTAGGTGGTGAGGGATACTGCCTGAGAAAAAAAAGAAAAAACTAAAGTAAAGGGTCAACTGAAGTACTTTTATTGTGCTCTGAATCTCCAGTCGATTTGCACTTCCTTTTTTTTGTCCATGTAATTCCCAAAGTGAATTCATATTTTCTGTTCTTGAGACAAAATCTGGTATTGCCTGGCCACAGCGATAACCAAGGCAGCGGTTATCCTAAACCAGTCTAGACTTCATCCCTTTGACAGATTGAATTTATAACAGAGCAGTAAAGTACATATTCTTAAATACATTATTTTCTTTAACATTATATTGCATAATAACAATTGTATGATTCAATATGTACCCTAGAACCATTGATTGGGTTTGTGGTAACAGAAGATAGATAAATGGGTGATGTAACAGTTATATTGTAGTGCAGAGAGAATGCATCAGCCGTGTCCCCGGGTTCGAATGGGGGCTTCTCAGGTGATTTTCCATTTGCTCTAGACATGACTGATCACGTCTGCTTCAGTGCAGAATCCATGTCTTTTTCCATACTTATTGCACATCCAAAACCGCAAAATCCATTTAGTATCATCTAAGTGTGGTAATACAGAAATACCCAGCAGGTTTTGCAGGAGCGTAAAACTTTATTTCCTTAATTGTACTGAATTTGTTTTTATTGGTTAGCAGTCGGAATATGATAAGGTTTTTTGCTAATGGTTTGAAATCCTTACGTAATTGTCCAGTAAGATGATTCCAATAATAAAACTGAACAAAAATAAAATATATAGCTTTTTTGTGCCTTTTTTTTCTGAGCAAAACATAGAAAGAACAGTTCAAAGTCAACAATAAATATTTGCTGGTTCTGTTTTATCTTTTCCTATGCATTTATACAAATGCATTTTATGTATATAATGAAAATAGACTCCAAAAGACAAGGCACCCACACTTAACTGAAATGATGTATAAACATACTGTTTGTTCTCTTAGACTTTTGGTGCATAACAAACAATTGGAAACTTAGTGCTTTGGTCAATTTAATTTATTTATGTATACAGTGGATACAGGACTGGGAATCAAGTTAAGCGTTTGGAGAACTTCCATCCACCTGGAAAATATCAAAGAAATTAAAAACACAGGACTGGCCAGGTCAACAGAAACTATATCTGACAGGAAATATTCTTTGAAGCTCAGATCATCATGTGGAAGTGATTTTCTGACTTTTAGGTGCAGTTGACAACTGGCAAATCTCTCAAGGGTTACTTGGAGGGAAAATGACCGCTTTAATATGTGGTCGAATCCTTAGTTGTTTTATGTCTTTTCATTTTTTAAGTTTTTAGCATCAATCCATCCATCCATCCATCAATCTACCATCCATCCATACACCCATTCTGGAGCTTAGGGAAGAAGTACAGAAAAAAAAGTAGGGGGCGCTCTAGATGGGAAGTCAGCTCATCGTGGCAATAATATAGCAATGGGCAACACGGAAGCAATGATTCACATGACAAGAATGCCTTTGTTCTGCAGCCGGAAGCTCGTAGGAAATCTAAGGAGAACACGCATGATCCACATGCACGGAAAGCACAGAGCTCGAGGCAGGGGGAATCAATCCCACCTGCTCACTCACTTTGCTGTCATCTTTTACAAATTATGTTAGATAACACCTTTTTCATCGGGCAAAGAAATAAGCTGTCAGCTATTTTTGATACCGCTTTCGGGCAATTACTTGATGACAGACCTGGCTCTTAAGCCATTCTATACAATACAAAATTCTATGCGACTGTCCTCCAAATCAGACAAAACGGGACACGCTAATTTCCTTCTATTCATCAATCTTACAGCCTCTTATCCGGCCGAGGGCTGTGGGAGTATCCTCAGTCCCATTCCAGCAGGGGGCCCGCGGCACGGAACACTCCGGATGCAATGGAAACATGTAAACGCTGCACAGATCGAGAGTCGTCACTTCAGTGACTTTCCTCTTAAAATAAACACCAAAACAGAACAGTATCACTTAGGGCGGAAAGGTTAACATTCTACAGGCGTGTTTTGACACGTTACATTGTGTTTCTGTAGTCATGAGCGACGTAGCAGTTAGTGTCTGCCGTCGACCTGGGCAGCTATGCATTATGGGTGATTGAACTCACATTGGGGCGTCTTTCATTAAGTCCATTTATGTCTAAGCATGGCACTCTGTCACTTAGGTGCAATTTGAGCATGCAAACCAAGTAAAACAGCACAAATAACACGCTTACAAACTGTCACAGAGACTGGCTCACAGGGACTGGCTCACGGGGACTGGCTCACAGAGACTGGCTCACAGGGACTGGCTCACAGAGACTGGCTCACAGAGACTGGCTCACAGAGACTGGCTGTACCCCAGACACTGAACATGATGAAAACCTCAAAACTGAAACGACACCGTCAAGTATTTCACTGAAAAAAATGTCCTTCCCACACTTATTAAACCATGCAATAGCTTGACAAGCTTTAGCAAAAAAGATCTTAACTGACCTGAGCCACGTTTCGACACCCGTAGGTTTTTTGATGTTTTAAGAGAATATTTTAAGGTTAGAGTTTTAGGTCTGATGAAATAGACCTCTTCAACAGTTCAGAAAGATCATATCACATCATATATCAAATAAGTCCTTCTAATCCTGGACATTCTCATAGTTCTTGCTGAAAGTTTCACTGCTTCGTACTACGCACATGGGGAAACACGCGTGTAAATCTTGCGTGCTGGTCATCGGGCGGCGCCGATTGTGTCCTCTTGGCCAAGAAGCTGAACTTGAATCGATCCTGTGAAATATCCAGCTGTATAAACACACGGAGCCTTTGCACTATGAATAAACGCGTTTAAGAACGGTCCCTTGCAACCGAATTTGTAATTTGCAATTTGCAAACAGCTAGAAGATCAGATGGCCCATTTGCTTTCATTATGTTCAAAGGCAAATCCTTTGCCACTAATGTGTGGCCTGGAACAAAGTTTGTGAAGGGCTGTGAATCTTCTGATATAGCAACGTCTCTTTGGGGCCGCAGTGACTCATGCTGACTCATCAACGGGGGAGGGGGTTGTTGGGGCTGCCCTTCTTCATGACAATGGGCCCGTGGCTGTGTAACAGCACCCACAACATAGCATCTTTCTCCAGCATATCTCTGGAGAAAATTGGGTGACTGGGTGTATTATATTCTCTGAGTGTTCACCGACCATTGCTATATATTGTTTTTCCTCAGAACTAATTTTATTTTAGTGAGTTCATGTAAGGTGACCATATTTTGCTTTGCGAAAAAGAGACCAGCCAGGGCATGATAAGAGAGAGGTGTCAAACAGAGGTGGGTAGTTCAGGTTCCGAAAGTAAAAAATCCAGACCATGATTTTGTTTCAACCAACCAGCTGAGTTCCCTGTTACTGTAGCTCTTTATACTAATCTGTTTTGGTTGAAACAAAATCTTGGTTTGGATTTTTACTTTCTAGACCGGAACTGTTCATCCCTGGTGCCGAAGCGACACACAAATGTATTGCTGCAGTATACCGTCTGCGGAAAGCAAATGTCAAACATTTCGCACATTTTTAGGTCCCGAAAAGGAGGGTGAGAATCGAGCAGATACAGCTACCCCCCCCACGCCGGAATCTCTCAGGCCCCCCTCCGAAATTCAGTTGGTGTTCTCCACTTAGAGATGCTTTATGGTCCATACTTGGCCCCGGATGCCGCTCCCCACCCCCGCTAGACGTGGAGGCCGCTCATCCACAGCGGCACAGCTTCTTGTGATTTTCCGTTGGCACCCATGCTGCACCATCAGTACATTAAGCTGCACTTTCATCCCAAGTGACGGCCATAGTTTGCAGATTTATACTTCGCTCGTTAGGAGAGCTGGATATTTTGTACAAAGCAATCCAGGTTAAGTACCTTAGAGAAATACAACTTGCGGGGCGTTACAAGTAGTTATGTTCATATGGACAGTCAGTAATCTTTGTAGCTTTAAAATGACTATATTACAGCATCCTAATGCATTGGTTTAATAGCCTATCACAGCACGTATTGGTGCATAGCCTATCACAGGACATATTGGTGAATAGCCTATCCCAGCGCGTATTTTTGCAAAGCCTATCACAGTGCATATTGCTGCATAGCCTATCACAGCACGTATTGGTGAATAGCCTATCACAGCGCGTATTGGTGCTGGTATTTTCAGTAGTTTTAAATTTACACTACAATATTTTTACCTGCAAAGAGTTTTCCATTCTTTTTATTAAACGTCATTAAATTTACCTTACCTGAGCTTCTATGCTTTTGTTACCCTACTTTTTGGAACAATGGTTCATGGGGTCATTAGAGAATGATTAGCGAAACAATCATAGTCACTCGAACACTGTGCATCTCTCTAAACATAACTGTTTTTGTTATGCTTTTGTTTACTGAATTTTGCAGTTTTTGTTGGGCTCTACGACTGATTATTTTCACATCTGTAGCATTTTAAAATGAGCCATATTCTGGAAATCGTTGCCCAAAAGTAAAACAGAAAATGAAACAAAGATGTCCCCTTAACGTGTCTCCAGGGTGGTTAAAGAAGTAACTGGTTTCCCCGCGGCTTAGGTCAGCTGCAAACCGTGACCTAGACCAGCAGGAGGGCAAAACTGACACTGTCCAACGCTGGGTGCCCACTGTTTTGTCAATAGTGAGCAAGAAACTCAGAAAAGTTACATTCCCTGCGATGACTGTTCCATTGTTTATGTGCGATGGTCAGAATAAACAGAAGCGGGGAATGGAGAACGCACAGATCCGTTCAGTCTCCAGGCTGTTCCTGTGTCACAGACATTTAACCCGACCAAGCTGTTGCACTTCGTTGTCTTTAGATTTCCGTGGCACATGTGTAGGGAGGCAAAGCTGCCTGAGTATGAGATGGAAGGAAGAACTAAGGGAATGGAGATGGACCGAACGGGGGAGACGAAACACAAGGGACCATGCGACCTTAGAAGGGTGTTGGGTTCGTGTTCTGAGGGAGAAGCAGCAGCCAAGTCCCCAATGACCCGTAATAAGATGAAGTGAATGAATGGGCTTGTCGGCTGACTTCGGCCCCTTTACAAAGCCCATGCTCCCCGTCCCTCACCATGTCACCACCCCCAAAAAAGATCGGCGACAAACCATAACTCAGGGGCAGACGAGGAGAGCGACAGGAACCGGGCTCACATTCAAGGAAAAATGCTTTCGTGACACCCAGACTTGTCTTTATTAGAAAAGCCTGAGAATCGCACGACGTATCTATCGGTCACATGGACATGTAGCCCTCTAACAGATGAGTTTGGGGCCTTGCACTGGGATTGGGGCGCGTGCAAAGCTCAAAGCAGCATCACTCTGCTTTATAAAGGTGTCACGGCTTGTTATGTACAGCCATGCCTCATAACTGCCCCTCTGCCCTTTCCAGGGCTTATAGAAAATTATGAAAAAGCTAAATTAGCGAAACAGCAGTCTTAGTCTGATTCAACAGATGCTACATCAAGAGTATTACGGACAAACACACTCTGCAGCACCCAGAGAAAGATTTTCCACATCGACTGGACGCAGTATGCCTGATCGCTCTTATGCCTCCCGAGTACTTAATGATACCTTTAAAAGAAACTGCTGTTCACTTACATCCAACGCCAGCACTTGCGGTTACTTAACCTTATAACAATGATAACACATACGCTGAGAATGAAGTACAAAATGGGCGATAAAGGTCTTTGTAGTCAAATAAAGCCACGCATAAAAATACAAGAGTGACGCAGAGTGATCATAAAAATATAGCCGTAAACTGGAGCAACCGACGAAAAAAGTAGTAATGCCGTAGCTTAAAAACCACTACGCTAATTAAAAAATAAACTCCAAAAGTTTTTTTTTTAATGCAATAAATTTTCGCTGAAGCTGAGTCCAAAGCAGAATGGCAAATTGACTGCTTTCTTGGACTATCTCGTTTTTGGCAGCGGTCGGGGTTTATTTCGTCAGCGTCATTCTGCCACTGGATAAGGATTACCGGGCGACTCTTTGTCCCTGCGATATTTATGCGGTGGAAGAGATAGCCGCGGTGTTTGTGGAGAAGATGCGACTGTCAATAACTGCTGATTGAGGGTTGCGTTTGAAATGTGGGGGCAGGAGGTCGGCGTACTAAGCAGGAGGAAGTACCGCACGCAGCCAGAATCATTTTTAAAAATCAATTTGCATCTTTGCTGGAAGTCCAGCGAATGACAGAAAGTGTGGGGGGTGCCATATGTTTCATTCAATTAACAGTACAGAGGATTCTGCCAATTTGATTTAAAACAGCATCCAGACCCAGACAGCAAAGCCTCTGTAGTAAATTCCAAGATTAATAAGAAGAAAAAGGAAAGACAGTCGGGCTTTGTGTGATTCTATTTAAATTGTTTAAATCCTAATTAATTTACACACATATATAT
>JAABNY020000050.1:3630319-3643232 GCA_015164015.2 Brevimyrus niger
CCACCCCCACCCACACCAACGCAACCCCGAACGCAAAAAAGACCCACCAGCTCGACCGCGAGGGGGTGGGGGGGGCGGGGGGGGGGGGGGGGGGGGTGGGGGTAACCAGAGTGCCTGGAGGAAACCCCACAATAAACCAGGGGGAGAACATGATGCAAACCCAACACCCAAGGGACCCTGGCGGAGACTCGAACCCGTGTCCCAGGGGTGTGAAAAAACACTGCAAATCACTGCACCACCACGCCACCCCATTAGGGACATACGAAATATTATTGCTTATTCTTTCATTTTTTTTTTCTTTCCTGCATCCCATCAGGTTCACTCACATCCTTCCAGGCTGGACTTCTGGACGAATGGTTCTCCTGAACTGAGCGAAAGGTCATGTACTTATTATGCATCTCTGTGAACGGAACATGTTACAGAACGCCCCATCATCCGGCAGCCGGCTCTCTTCTGTTATAAAATCCTAGGGCAATATGAGCTCAGCGCCTTTTGTTTGAACGTATTCCAGGCCACTGAGGAGTCTAATTGCCCCTCTCATCTTTTTTTTTTTTTGGGATCGCTTGGATATTCATAATCTCAATTATACCCAAAGGTATCCCTGCAATCGTTATGGGGGGGACATAAATAAAAGTGTGGGGCTCTTATTGAGTTTAGCAGGTGGTGCCTTCACACGGGCCGGCCGTACGTCGGGCCCGAGAGCTGGAGTGTCGTCGCGGATGGCTTTTTATCGCAGTGTGCATGAGACGGATCTGTTTGCTGCTTGAGAAAGAGCAGATGGCGGAACAGGCCGCGTGTCAGTTTATAATTATTACCAGCTAGGCCGCGGGCAATATCTATGTGCCTGCATCTCGGGAAAATGCAGGACCTCAGCTCAAAGGTTATGTCAGGTCACTCAAGAGTCTTTTGATTCTGTGTTCATTTTAAATGAATAAATTTTATTATTAATTGTATTTGTTTGTTTGCTTGCTTATTTGTTCCCTGTTCCATTTATTTTTTGTTTTGTTTTTCCTTATTTATTCATTTGTTTGTTTATTTATTTGACCTATATTTTAGCTGACCTAATTTTTTTTTCTAATTGTTTCTGTTTTTTCTATAAGTCCTATAAGCACGGCGATTTCTCAGTCAATGCTAATATTCCCGCTCCGCTTCTTAAATGATACAAATGCCATGTGATTTGAAAGAGGGCAATAAGACCTCCCATTATCAGGCAATCACTTGACAGCTCTTAGAGTCGCTACATATATCTGAAAATGGAAAAGGGGGACTATCCCACAAATCTGGCGACTTGAGCACTCAAATCAAGTCACAAGTGTCTGCAGCTGATAAAAGATGGAGCGAAGCCGCGTTTTAGGTGCTCAGCCCTGGCATGATTTATTAAGTGGAAAAGTGGGCTTGAGCACGGAGGTCAGCTGTCTCCTTTTGGCTTTTAATTACAACCTAACATTCTCGGTTACACTCCTACCTCAGAGATGTGCACATTTCACTGAAAACCAATGTCATGTTCCTTAGCCTACACCGACATATTTAAGAATACCGAACAAAGAACTAGTTTATGGCTCTGTAATGGAATTCAAGATTTTTTTTTTTTTATCGTTACAATGATTACAATAAAAATATTGCATATACTTAGACGTTTGATGTTTGAGCTTGGAGGGAAGCAAAAAGACAGCATCCTGATGTGTTAACGCAGGTATCTGATGCACACGTAACCTATTATTTTGTCTACCTATAGTGTGCCAACGCCGCGTTTACGCAAAGAGCCTGTGCAAATTATGTTCAATGCTGGTCTTGCCAATTAATTGCAATTTTGACTCAGAACATCCAAACTCCACCCATGAAACAACAGCATGAAATAGCATAGAACGAATCTACATCATCAAAATACTTTTCTACAAATTATAATGCAATACCAAAGTTGCAAATAAAAAGTGGGTTTAAACAAGGCAGAAGCCATGTTAGCTACAGATCTAAAATGTAATCTCCACTGACAGCAGCTGTTTAAGGGGCATAAGGTTGTCCTTCTGGTCATCACCGTCCTTCTGTTTATAAATTTTTAATTCTCGTTCCGGCGCACAAGAGATTTCTGGGATAAAGAAGAGTGTGGTTTCAGCAGCGCTGTTACTGACCGTCATTTTTGAAGTGCTATCGGGGGGGCGATACCTTCTTAGCACAAGTCATAGCTGCGGTCGTATATAATCACGCAAGAAACATCATCGCATGGGGGTTCGATGGAGCAACACGATGGATGGCTTTGTCAGTGCAGAAATTCATTGCTGGTGACTAATTCAAATGAAACCGATCGCAGAATGAAAAGTTGCCCATCAATGCTTTACTCCATTGCTAATTTTAACGACAGCACACCACAGGTTTACTATATAAATTGCCTCAAAGCTGGTAAAATATACTTGGCCTATTGCCCATCTTTGATACGCACCTTCCTACAACTTGTGATTTCTTTGTCAGGGAGATAGAATCCGATTCTTTAAAATGCAATTTTCTGAGAACGGTACAAGCGGCTACTTCACAGAGAACGGCGGCAATAAAATTCACCGTCCAAGTCCTGGACCTAATTAAAATGATACATTTCAGTCCCCCTGATTATTGAGTATCATAATTACCCAATTTATCATTAAGGCCTGCTCTCCACCTTGTAATCATAACTACTCTGTCTTTCCCAAAGTTTGCATGACGAGCTTAACAAACAACTTTTTAATATTTAGTCGTTGCTATACAACGAAATACTGACACATTAAATGTGTACAAATGAAGACATTAACGGCTAAAAGCGGAATAATGAACCAGGAACACCGATTCGTCCCTAGCTTCCCCGTGACATAATTTTGCATAGGCAAAATAAACCAGCCCCAATACCTGACATCTTTATTAAAAGCAATTTGTCTTACCAACTGTGATGCACTGCAGTTATATTTTTTTAAGCAAGACAGATGTAAACCACAGGGCGAACGAATATAAATGTTTTTCTATTCTGAAAACGGCAAGCAGTTGTAGCCAATGTGATGTGAGGACAGGCTGGGGACGGAGATGTGACCTTCAGTTATTCGGACGGGAGTGTGTCAGGAAGTGTCGCAGTGACACCATTGTCTTCGGAGTTTCGGTTTAAGCTCTGCCGTTGCTGCTGATCCGGAGACACTCACAGTAATGCAATTTTCTGTCAGGCAGCAGATGAAAGGAAACGCTAACTGGCAGTCAATGTGTTATTTGTTCAATTACAGCCGCTACCAGGAAGAGCTACACAATATCTGACTGCATTGTTGAAAACAAACAAAGAAAAAGCCCTTCAATTTTTTTTACCTTAAACAAACTTAAACATAAGAAATAATGTTGCGAGGCAAATAACATTCATTTGTAAAATCGGCAACTTATCTAAATTTCATTAAACGGTGGTTGTCATAGATTTTATGATTTATTTTTAGTGAGTGATTGATACTTCCAAGAAGTCAAAAATATGTGCTATGCACAAAATAGGCAAAGCAGGAAGCTGGAAAAGTTTTTATTTTGTTGCATTTGTAGATTTTCAAGTCATTGCATGTAAGAAACACGCTTCCATTTTGAAGGCCCATGTACTGCTTTTTGTGTGCATACTGTAACACTGTACCCTGGGAACACCAATGCTGTCAAAAATGCAGTATATAAGTCCTGCTTTTTTCAAAATCACTTTTTCCACCATGTTGAAGAGGTCAGCCGTTTAATAGACTTTTCCCAGAATGAAACTTTATAAGGGTCATTAACCCTAAAATGACTACGGGCTTTTGCTCACCTGGGCGGGTGGGGAGGTCATATTTTCCACTTAAAATAAGAATGGCAAAGTATCTGATCCGACTAGCCAGCTTATCACACCACTCGTGAAACTCAAGTGCAAAAAATGAACGATTCTTATGGCTAATCACTGTGCAGGGGAAGCAGGAGGGATCGCTGAACATCAGAGAGAGATGCAGATTCCCACCTCTTGGTTCAGGGCGCTGTGAGGCTCCGCCTCCTCTGACCTCATGTCGGAACCTCAACCAATTGCCACTTGAGGATGAGAGGAAGCGTGATCATGCACCCTTTTGATGGCTCAGACCGGCATGTGAGAGGAACTGCTACCTGTTCTTTTGGAGCTGAAGGTCTGCCCCTAAGAAAATATTCTAAAAATAAGTTTTCATCAACATAGTGCAGAGGACTAGCTGCATGGACCTTAAAATATCCCACGAAACCCTGGTATGACACAATAACTGAAATGTCAAGCAATGTATTTCTGAATAAAACAAAGACAATAGTCCATTTTTTGCTGTTCCGTTTTTCCGCGTTCTGAATAATGCATTTAAAATAAATTAGGCACCTGAATAATAGAAAATGTCCTTGTGCGTGTATGAGGGGAAATAAAGTCTAAAGGACGAAAAACTTATATCCAGTGAATGCAAATTGCAGACATCTGTTGCTGCGGGGGATGAGGAGGGCAGACCAAGGATGACGCTGGGCTGCAGTGAGCCGTTTGCGGTGGGGGGGCTGAGGGTTACTAACGTCTGTCCCCGTCCGGGTCCCTCGGTCCATCGCGAGCGAATGGGCTCCCCTGCTCTCAGAGCCGTCCACGGTATCGCCTATTCCCACCCACGGTATCCTGGGAGAATGTAAATCTCCCATCATGCACCTGCATTTAGTCGAAGCGCTTCTTACAAGCAGGCGGCAGAGCAAGTCATTTACACCCAAAATAATCAATCAATGAAAAGCCATAAAATTCATATTCTTGTGAAGTTAAAGTGTGAGTTGTAAGCAACCAGTAAAGTTTAGGCTCCTCATATTCCTTGTAAATCCATTGCACAGATCACAAAATCACTATTTAATGATAACATTGATCAACTATTAGAAATGCTGTGTTTCCTAAGGTGAAGAGTGATTCTATGGTGAAGAGTGATTACTGTCTCAGCTATTATGTGATCAACAGTACAAAATACTGCAAGTATCACTTGCATAACACACAAGTCGAATGCACTGTTCAATTAATGTATCCTACATAATGCATGCATTATAAAGTGTAAAACCCATAGCATCTCTGAAACCCTAACCAACAATTTTCTATGTGTCACATATGAAATAACTGTCTGCGAAGAACTCCTCAAGCAATGAACTCTGTCTCATTCAGTTTTTCATTATCGTCGCCTCATTTTATAACTTAGATAAGGTAATATTCTCTATACCGGGGGTGTTTAAAATAAGCAGAAAGGGACACTATGTATGTGGGTTCACTGCCACTCCCTAATTAGATTACTGATTAGAGGACTGATTGGCTGATGAGTCCTTACGCTTGGGTCTGAACAGCTGACTTAAAGGCTACCCCGAAACCCTGCATACACACCGGCCCTCTGCGGATAAGATTGGTCGCCCCTGGTCTGCAGCATATTACGACCTATAGGAGAGCAGAAAAATCGGAGGGCATGCTAAATGGTGTGGCAGAGTGTGAACAGGAATATCCATTTAGGCCGTGAAAGTTACGTGTTACTTAAAAGATTTTTCGAGTCTGCTGTAATTTCGGTCTGACCGAAGAACCCGACGGACGCCTCTGCGAAACGTTAACGCTGTCGGCAGTCCGGAAACGTCGAGTTTTGAATACAGACCTCATTAAAGGTGCCCAGTACATGCTTGAGGTCAGAATGTCCCTGCCCGTTGGCAGGAGGCAAGTTGCCAAATGACCGGACATGATCCAAGCGGTTTGGCTTCACATCCCGAAAGCGAATTGATTTGGTAAAATATGTATGTGTTGGCGTTGGCTACCAGTCCAGGGTAATTTCCTACCTTGGACTAATATCTTCTAAGCCCCATTCCCCCATGACCCTACATCGGACTGGCGGGTGTAGAAAATGTATGTATGTATGTATGAACACCTAGAACACACCTGGTCGTGGTTTAATAATTATGCTTTGGTGATCTGATTGTCAATACTTATATATGAACGAATGAACGAGAGAACGAGTGAGCAGACAAACTATCTAATTCTGTGTGCATGGAAACATTCTGTAAGTAGCCAGACCAGACGAATGTATGGAAGTATCAATAAATAACCGCAAAAATCACTGTAACGTGAACTTGCCAAAGCTTTTTGTGAACAGTAATTGAAAAATACAAATAGACAGTGTCGCCCAAAGATTTCTGAAGGAGTTCCGTTTGATGAATGGGGAAAAATCAAAAGCAAGTAAATCTATGCGTAACGTGTTGCATAGTTTTTGACCTTGTCAGCTAGTTTCTTTCTGTATGTTAAGCAGAGATATATTTTGTTAAGCCAATCAGTTAGCAGTGGGAAATCAGGCCTTGCTTTGGGAAACTTGGCCTTGTTATTTCATTTAAACTACAAAGAACCTTCCGTATACTGGAGTGAAAGTCTGAGCTTGAATTTCAATTTTCAGGAGAAATTAGACGGAACCTTGCTGTTTGGTGCTTTTGATGTTACTACCAGTGCTTTGGAAAAAAAAAAAAAATGGGCTTCACCCAACAGATCAAAAACTCATCATAAAATAAAATAAAGCATGATTTAGCTTTAAAGTTTAATACATTTATGATTTTTTTATTGAATTGCAACTAGTACAGTAGAAAATGTAGTGAGAAAGTTTCAGGTTAATGTGCCAATCAGTGTTCTCCCGGACAGATTACCATTTTATAGGAAAGGCTTCCTCGTTCGTTACAGTAATGACAAGGCCTTAACAGCTCCCTAATTAGCCTGGCATTACTATGACATCATGGCATTAGTGCATATTGGTCTCAATTAATTTGTACTGAGCAACCTGAGCCACAGAGTCTCAAAATGGCAACGCAGGGCAATGGATGATGCCGCATATCAGGCTAGTTGAGTCCCAGTGCACACCTGTCACCTAATTAGCAGGCATCCTACTTAAGAGGTTAGGTGAGGTCAAATAGACATGGAGTCGGCGGAGCACGCTAGCTAGAGGAAGTGTGGTATTGTATTGGTCTCCGTGAGATACAGACCTGAATAATTGACTACCGAAAAATAAAGCACACACACACGCACACACACACACACACACACACACACACACGCGCACACAGATTAGGTACCTACATCTGTATATCTTTATGGGGACTCGCCATTAACTTCTATGGACATAACCCTAATCTTAACTACTACAACATACTTCACTCATACCCATTTCAACCCTTAAGTATATGTTACCATAAGTTAAGTATTTTGATTGAAATCACAGATTTTTATACAATTAAGTTTCTTCATGTGGGGACCAAAGAAATGTCCCCGTAAGGCCAAAATAACAGATCTTTATGATGTTGTGGGGAAATTTGGTTCCCAAAATGTAATATATACATGCCCAGGCACACACACAGACATTAGCATTTACAACATGTTAATAAGTAGTTGCGCAGCAGAACAACACATAAAACATTTGTACGCCTCATAAAACACATGTAAATCACAGCCGTTTCAAGGGTCTGCATGTGACTTTGAAATGTTGCGCGCTGTATTTAGTAGAAAGAGGCAGAAAGAAAACATAATCTGCTCTTAAATGGCCTGATATTGCACTTCATAATAGTGCATAACTCGCTCAAAAGCCATTAGAATCTAACAGTTACTCTCCCCAGGCCAAAGTGCTTTTCTCGTCTGGACCATATGGACAGGAAAAAGCACTTTGCGAGTGTCTTTGTAGTAACTTTCTGGTTCATATCCTTCACCACAGGCTAGTCGCTGGCAGAGAACCCCATTAAAACTTGCCGTTCATCTGTCTCAAGTATGATTAAGTAAGCACTTTCTTCAATCTCCAGCTCAAAGTGTTTCTTTACCATTTAATGTGCCATTTTGCATTGACTCCTGGAAAGTCTCTCAGTTGGAAACCACCAGGTGAACTTCATTACATGACTGAAGTGTCGTACTGGCCATTTGACGAGAATCGGGTTTAAGGTAAAGGCTAACTGTGCACCTCTGGTTTAGCTCAAGAAACTTGCCTCAGCTTCACGTGTTGAGGTTTTGCCTATACGAGCTCCTAACATGCACTTACCTGTCTTAGATTATTGCTACTGTTTGCCATGTGTTGAAACTATCACATACATTTTCACGTACATGGTAACTACCTCGCAGCTATGTGGTGATTTGATTGATATTGCTATCACAAGAAATTACCTTTTGGTTTAAATTTGTTCCTTTCGAAGAGGATTGATTTTTTTGCAGTGTTCAAATTTGACCTTCATCCGGTTAACTGGCAATATATATAAAATAAAATATTCAAGGATAACTTTATCTTTACCTCATTTTACTGATGATCTGCACCAACAAAAAATAAACAGTAAAAGTCCATTTTAAAAGTAACACAAAACATTTATTCAGTTTATTTATTGTTTAAGTGCATTGAATATGTACAAGGATCACAAGCATGAAGCAGAGATGATTATTATTGTGGTTTTAGTAAGCTGGACTCATTCCAGATTTTGATTGTTTTATCAGGACCCAAAGCCGCCTAAAACAAAATCAAACTAGTGTAACGGTGAGGCATAATCGACTTCCATGCGGCGCCATTCAGGACACGGGGACCTTCATTAGAAATGGAAGTCAAAAGAACGGGAAACCAAAGGGAGCGGGATAGGGTCTAAACAAAGGTAGGGCTTCAGTGAAAATGAGGAAACAGAGCGTGATCTAACCGAGCAGGAGCAGGGTGTGCAGTGAGGGGCATCCGACACAAAACATAGGCAAGTACATTCAAACACATACAATAGCCAAAAGAAGATAACCGAGAACAGGCAGGGATTTGTATACACATGCAATGAGGTCTAAACAAGGGACAGGTATGGGACACTTAACTAAGAACCAAGAACTATGACATTAGGTTATCCAGGGAAAACAGGACATGCATATAAACAAGACAGGACTAAATACTCTTTGAAAACACAGACGGAGGGGGGGGGGGGTATATTAAGCACAGAGACAATAAGGGTAAGGACCTACCCAAAGTGCAGAATCATTGGGAACGTAATATACATATAAGGTCACACAAAACAGAGTCCTGGAGCGTAAACAACCCAAGAGTTTATTGTTGTTGAGGTTGGCCTCCAGCCAGCCTGAAAGCCCTGATGATCTGGGTTTAGTGACAATCAGCCACATGCTCAGCTCAGCCTCCGGAGCTGGGAGTACTATGGAAAATTTGAATATGGGAGAAAGCTAAGGAACACAAGGGATAGAACTGGATGACCAGTGACACCTGCTGGCCAAACAGGGAACATAGGGAGAAGACAGACTGAACAGGGCAAGACAGGAACCAAACCTGACACTGGTGCCATTGGCATTATATATAATATATGCCATTTCAAAATTAATTATTCATTATTCATACACTGATGCATAGTACAAGAAAGGAACATAATATGGCCTGCAATAGCTATAATTTCCAGTGGCTGTCATGCTATTATCTGGTTGACATGTGGTAATTAAAGGACTCTTATCTCAACCCAAATAAAATCATTAAAAACCCTATTGCATCTATTTGAAGCCTCCTGTTATTATCTGAATGTAATAACCAATAAAGTAAAATTACTAAATGTGTCCCTGGATTGATGGAAAAAGCTTCATTCTGCATTAATGGGCAATTTTTGTATTTATTTGGAATTATCAACATGATTTATGAGTATGCTTTCATGCCATTTGGAATACAATCTGAACTCCCTGGGTACACTGTATAACTTTTGTCTATTTGGTATTTGTAGTAAAAGTTCCCCAGATTTATTTAAACAGAACCTAAGGTTTATAACTTTGCAAATGTCTTAACTATATAGGAACTTTCTCTTAGGGCCCATGCCTGTGATTCCAGCATATCCGGTTACATGTCTTTATTTCTCTTTTATTCTCTTATTTTTTGTGAGCTAAAGGGCTTCTAGGTAGTTATTTCTCAATTTGGACACTTTGCTCCATTCTTCCACTTGCGATTGTGATTCAATTTCATCCTTGATCACTCCACATTTTTTTATATGTGCCTGGGTACCTTTATCCGTCTTCATCTCCCTTCTTGATTTTTTCCCCCAGCAAATTCATTGTCCCCAGAATGTTCTCTGTCTGCTTTCAGAGATGACACCATGTTACTGAATGTTTACAATAACCGTCCTTCAAAAGCCAGGATCATGATAGGAAGTCTGGCTGGATTTGAGCTTTTACTCACAAAGCTATACTAATATATAACTCAGATTTTAATGCGGTTTAAACATTCCTCAGAAAATTTTGCCTTAAATGAGAAGTGCATCAATTGCTAGAAAACCTATTTTCACAAAAAATAAATACATACTGCTTCGTGCATGAATTGCTAGAAAATAATAATGATGCTTTTTCACAAACAGCAAGTTTTTCCATCCATCCATACATTCATTTTTTTTCTTTTTACCTACGTGTCTATGTATTGATCATCTGCGATGCTTTATCCAGTCTCTAAGGTTGATTGCAGTCAGTAGCACACAAAACATAACATCACCGGTAACTAGTACAGACTAAACATAGCATGACAGCCAGCTTTCAATAGACCATTGTTTGTTTGCGTTTCACACAGTTCACAGCATTCAACCATGTGGGAACCATCTAAACTGCTTGAGAACAATCTACAGCTTAGATAAAGCATCTTTCAGCCTGAGGTACGCAGAGTCCTTCGTGGAAATCGGCTGCCAGAGCAGTGCTGCGTGTTTCCTGGAATCATCACTATCTGGTGATGAAGAGCACTGATAATGAATGATAACAAAACCTGTAAAGATTAATGTGTGATTTCCCTTACTGCTGGAAGCCAATGGTTTTATATTTATAGAGATCGAGTTCTAAGCTGGAATTATGTATCTCTGTCTAACAACTTGCAGTTTTCTCTGTGAACATATTTGCAAAAGCAAAGGAAGATTTTTTTGGTTTTCTTGTTATGCATTATATCTTTACGCACCAGTGGATACATATGCCCGAAATCTTTTCTAAGGGGGGATAATATATAAGATAAACAATGAAGCCAGTTAAATGTAAAAATGGTAATTTTGTTTTCCAGACACTTTGTGGCTGGAGATGCAGCATTTATCTTTGAAAACACACTCTTTTTTTAGATGATTATCAACACTTGCTTTCACATACTGCTGCTGCTCTATTAAACATAAAAAAAAAATCCATAACTGATACTGACCAGTTTCAGTGCAGCTATCAGATAATAGATACTCAAAACTACCCTGACATCAGACATCCGCGTCCCACCGCTTGTAAGCATGGGGATGAACTCCAAAAGCACGATGCATCCCTTGACAATTTGCAATTGGTACTGTAGTCCACACAAATGGGCCTGCTGCCGTAAGGCCTGCTGCCGTAAAGGCCTGCTGCCATAAGGCCTGCCGCCGTACGTCCCAGGCCAAAGAGCCCTCATTAGCATGCACTGCTACGGTCCAGGCAGCGGCGAATGAACCGCACTTTTGCAGACACATCCTGCTCTGGCCTCGGTGAGGAGAGGGAAAATTCCAGTATATTCCGGTATCTGATATTAACGGCTCTGCGGGGGTGGGCGGGGGGGGTCTTTTCCCGATTGAGTCGTTTCATATGAGCAACACAAGAAACAGTCATTTTCACGCTAAAATTTGTAGCACGTTTATACGCAAAATAATAGCTGTAGTGTTTTACCCGCTGATGTGAGTGAAATCGCTTACAGCGAAGCGCCACTGTCGCCAACGTCACTCCCTGTGTGGCCCAGGCTCATCTGACAGGCCCACTTCCACCCCCCTGAGTGTCATTGGCAGAATCAGACTCTGTCACGTCCGGGTCGATCCTTCACAATCTCACAGGCCCGGCCGTCCACATCAATTTATCCTCTGCGTTTCCCCCCCAGTGCCTCAAACGCATCCATTTGTGGATTTCAGAGTTTATGGCAAAATTCTTAGGCAGTGAAATGACATGATTTTTAGACAATCTTCAGGTTAACCGTTTCAAAACATCTCCTGAATCACAGTATTTGCAGCGACCGTCCAATATATGTTTTTTTTTGACTGAACAAACCTCTTATGGCTAATCAATGTACCATTGACTTTTTAAACTAATTTAATTAATTCATTAAAACATATAAATGGACTGGCTAGACTGTCCACGAGGAGAGGTTTGGGAACTGAAGCGATGTTCAAATAGCCATCCAACAAGATATCCGTAACTTTTTGGAGAACAGAAGAACTTCTTGTTAGTTTGTATTGTTACTCTTAATTTGCATATGTTCTAATGTTAAATTGCATATCTTTCCTGAATAATGTACAATTACTACCCAGGTTAATGGCCTTAAACATCTTCTTTGACTTTTAGACTTTTTCATAGTACTATATATATATGTGATACTGATTTAATAGTAAATCACATAAATCCATCCATCCATCCATCCACATTATATGTCTTTCTCTAATACCTAAGGGAACCAGGAAATATTTGGTTTAGTATTATTTATTTACATATATGAAACTTGAGAGTATTTCCACATGTATAATCATCCATCCATCCATAGTCCATCCATTCATCTATCCACCCACATTTTGTCTTTCTCTGATATCAATGGGAACCATGAAATATTTGTTTTTTTTTGTTATCTGTTTACATATATATTCACACAAGCATCCATTCATCCTTCCATCCATCCATCCATACGTCCTTCAATGGCTTATCCGATCAAATCAAACGGATGTTGGGATATTTAAATAAGATTGAAATAAATTTAGATCAGATTTTGTGTAAATGATGTTCTTTTGGAACTCTCTTCACAAATGCATGACAGGAGGAGCACAAGCTGGGCAGGACAGAGGGATGGATGGGGGTCAGTGCGTCTGGCTGTGCCCTCCCCACCATGAGAGTCGGCGCCTGCCTCAGCCTCAGCACCGCGGACGCCCCCCCCCCCCCCCGCCCCCCCCCCCCCCCCCCCCCCCC
>JAABNY020000050.1:3738470-3758098 GCA_015164015.2 Brevimyrus niger
GTGTTTGCGCGCGGGTGCGTGCGGGGCGGGGGGGGGCGGGAAGCGAAGGGGGAATAGGGGGGGGCGCGCCCGGGGGGGGGGGGGAGCCCCCGGCCCGCCCCCCCCCCCCCCCCCCCCGCCCGCGTGGGAGACACGCCCATGCTGAGTTTCGCAATCACATAAAACCTTAAATTCCTTGATGAGTCCGTAGCATTAATATTACAACGCGTTGGAAGGATTCTTTCCTTTACCGACACGTACAGGTAACAGCTCTCGTTATCTCTGTCATGGTGAAATCTCCGGGGGGGCTCTGCTTGGTGTCCACCGACCTCCCCCACCAGGCGTGTCCCCCCCGCTCACCCCCCCGGCCGTGTCTCTGCCTCGCAGTGAGCACCTTACTTAGAGAGCAGGGGGTGGTGGTGTTGTCTTGCACGTCTGCCAACCCCCACCCCCCCTGACACTCCCCGGGCTGTCAACTGTCAGCTGTCCACCCTTCACAAAAAACTCCTGGCGTGGGGGCCATAATGCGGCCTCATTACCCCAGCCCGGCTCCTACGCTGCTACGGTACAATCAAGGCCAGGTTAATAATTTAAGTGCGGGGGCCGTGGCTCTGACCGGGAGGCCAGTCATGGCGGAAATGCAGCTAATGGCATCTTTAGGGTGGCTTTGCATTTAGGATAAGGGCCTAACTTCCACATACAGAAAGGTTAGGTATAGAAAGCCATCAACCGTTAAACCTATATTACGCGTGATAAAAAACGAGGCTCACTTATTTATGAACTTTGTTTTTGTTACTAAAAAACACCCGACCAACAGCCGAACATTTAAATTCGGAATATATAATGTCATCTAAGTCAAATTAAGTTTTTTTTTCAGTATGCCATTGATTGATAATTGACTGTAGTATTTTGGATGTTAAGATATGTAAATATGAAACATTGCTTTAATTCCTCAAATAACTAATGCATCTATTTCCATTCACGGTCATGTGATCTGAATCCTTTCCCAGAAGGCATTGGGGCAACGCAAGGTTAGCTTGCTTTTAGTCTTTGGGGGAACCTGGACGCTAGGGGGACATACTAACTCTATACTAACCCTATATGCAATTTTAGGCCACAACTATGCGAGTCTGTTGTAGTATTACTGTCAACTGAACACCTCATTTCTAAAATGTCATGTGCAGCCCATTTTCTCGGTTGACCAACGAGATTGTGGGTTAGAAGCCACCTTGATTTTATCGTGGGCATGTGTGTGTGGTGGGCCTGCATGTGCAGGTCAACTCTAGCTATACAGGATACATGTCACTGTGACTTCCAGTGTCTAATTAACACTTAGCAGCAGTTGCATATGTGTACGGAGCTCGATTGTCCGTTTTCCCTGCGGCGATCCCCCTCTTCCTGTATAGCTAATTTTACCGTAATGCTATATCCGTGTCTCTCAGACTTCCGCTATCTGGTTAACACTTAGCCTAAGATGCAGATGCGCGTGGGGTTTGATAGTCATTTTCCCTGCCGCGCTCCCCGACTTCCTCATCCCCATTGAGCGTAGCTGATTCCTGGGCAGCCGCTCCGACGCCACGCTGCTCGCAGAGGGCAGTCCCGTGAGCCGTGGGGGGCTTTCGCTCCGGCTAACTCCCCGCCGGCTCTCTGCGCAGCCGCCGGAAAGGCGTGCCGCTCTACCCGGCCCACGTCCTCGCCGCAGGTGCAGCTATTCGGCTAATCAAAAGCCTGCAGGGCTAATCAGCTAGCTGGTGACAAACCCAAAGACCTCGGATAGCCTTTTCCTTGCCGCTCGATGAATGAGCCCGAAGCTCGCCGCTTCGTAGTTACACACAAGCTGCACCAGAGAAGCTGAAATCACACATAACTACTAATAAATACTCGTCTGGAAGCCACTGCTGTCAAAGCAACTTGCAAATCGAAGGAGTGAAATATTGTTCTTTCAATTACAGCTCACAAAGGCAGTTGTACAAGTGCACCCTTATTTCTGACACGCAGAACATGAGCTGTACTGCTAATTACTGAATAGCGCCGGATTTCGAAGCGGCTTCCATTTAATTGCTACAATTTGTGGCCATGTTGAGCAGGGTATTCCAACATGGCGAGTGGCGTTCATTTGTTTTGGATAAGCACAGCTTTGGACATAGTAAAACTGCACAGTGGAAGGAGGCCCAGAACGTATGGGCAACCCTACTGTATATCCATCCGCGATGCATGATCGCAGTGCGTCAAGGCTAGCTGGTATTTCAGAAGCAACCCAAGTGCTCCACAAACCACAGAGTTAAAAGGACATACCCATTCATCTACGTTATAAAATGTACTCTGGGATAGAGCAGTTTAGGAAGCATTTGCTTGTGCTCCACCAGCAGAAGAGGTGCTAGATTTAGGTTCTTTACTCCCTAAAGCAGTGTTCTTCAACTCTGGACCTCGATTCCAAATCCAGGCCTTGTTTTCAGTTCTCCCAGGTAGCTAGTTTAATAATGACTGATTCTGATTGGTCAGAGGCTTCACACCTGACTGACAGGTAAAGGAAGGCTGGAAAGCCAGCAGTGCTCAGACCTCGAGGACCGTGAGTTGAATAACCCTGCCCTAAAGAGATGTCGTTACATCCTGCGTGCCCCCGAAGATGGTTTGAACCATCAACCACCCCAAGTGATTGTGATAAGTGATAACCTCTGTTATTCAACCTGTTGTTTCCATTCATGCATCCGTCCGTCCATCCATCCATCTTCTGTACCGGCCTATCCCAGAAGCTAAGGCCACAAGGCAGGGAATAACCCAGGATGGGGCTCCATCCCATCTCAGGGCACACTCACACACGCCATTTACACCCGTGGACAATCTGGCAAATTGATGTGCCATGTATTAGTTATTACTGTAAACAGATTCAATTTGGTTAGCTGGTAAGTAAGTCTCAAGCAGGCTTATTCAGTCCTTTTAATATCAATGCAAAGAATGACTCAGAACTATACTTTATGTATATATATAAATATCACATAGTTGCTAACTACAAAGAAAAGAACTAAGTGGAATATTAATGCTATTTATCATTTACACCTTAACAAGCTCATTTAGCATTTAGCCTTAGAAATCGAATGCGCTCTTATTAAGCACAGTGAAAGACGAGAGACCTTCCGTTAATTACCCTTATTATTATAAAACTGTAATTGTGGTAATTATGTATCTCAAACAGTTACTGGCTTTTATTATTTTACTTGTTCCATACTTGGAACATGAGGATAGTCTGCAGTTGCTTCACATCATGCACAGACTAATCGCCCCAGGTATCGTTTGGAGATCGAGAGTTCGATGGGCTCGCGGACGTAACATACATGCAGTTTCAGGTTCTGAAATCGCCACACGTGTTCTTCAGGGACGCCTACTCTCACGCATCGGCCGTGACGCGCTTTCTAACTCTCACGATCACGCAAGAAATCTCACGGCAAATGCAAATGATTTCGTTATAAACCTAAAATTAGCTACATCGTAAGCACTGGGGTACGTCGCGACCCCTGCATACTATTTACAAGGCAATTAAAATGTTACACGTAAATGTGCATGCAGACTTGTCTCGAATTGAAAATCTCAGTGCGGCCAGCTGACCGAAGTTGGCAGCCCTGGTTCCTTTTCGTGGCGACTTATTCCATCCCTCCATTTTACACCCACCCCTCTTCACACACCTCATACGTTTTGACGTCAGACGAATATTTGTCTGATCGTAGACGTGATGGATTATTTGATCGGATCACTTGTGTTTGGAACAAAAACATCTGCCTGAGAAATGCGTAAATGTTTGCCTCACATATGTGAAGTATAGCCGCTGTTTCCCTCGAAGTTCACCATCTTCGTTCTGTTGGCGTTGCTCGTTCATTTGCGTAAATTGCGACGTAAACAAATAAACCTCCACAGGCAGCATTTTGTCAGTCCAATATGGCAAACTGTCACAATATCATAATAAACATCTAATTACTTTAATTAGGTTAATCAGAATTAAATTGGGGCCTGTGATATCCTCTCCTCAGGTGCGTGTCACTCCTCTGGAAATCTTCTCACAAATGCAATCCACTTTTTTTGCAGTATGTCAACACTGCATCTACTAAATGTCAGTGTAATAAGCAATGCATCACACACAGACTGCTAGATTTGCACCTAGAATGTTTAAACTCCCCATACCTCTCATTCAAGTCAGATGTGAGAACCATTACAGTTACGTCAATAACAAATGTTTCACAGGTAATTACTATGGACTCTCAGAGCAAATCCACAATGGGCAGAACCCTGTGTTTCTGTGCCGTTTTCATTTACGATATGAACATTCATCCTTTGTTTTAAAATGTCAGTGGATTCCTGTGAATAATTAGATACCCCATGTGCTTCCAAGTCTTCTTACGATTTGCCACGTGGCTTGTTAGTGCTTTTATGTCAATGCGTAGCACAGGTGTATCGATTTACTTAAAGAGGTATCATGTCTAAAAGCATCTACTGCAGCTAAGCTGTTAGGGAAAAAAAGTCAGTGTTCGATATATTTTTCTGCGGGGCAGCGGAGCCGGTCAGCGCTTGGTGTTGAATGCCTTATGTTAAATTGATTTTCAGAGCTAGTTACTGCTGATAATTTATGGATTTTGTTCAAAAAGTCTTGACTGCTCACCTTCAAACATCCATCCATTGTTCCTCCCTAACTGGGTCTCCAGTGCAGGGTCTCAGTCAATGTCAGCACCGTGGGGAGCGGCAGGAGTTCTGCCTCTCAGGTGTCCGCCTTCACCTTCCCAGGGAAGTTGACAAACCCAAAAGATGTTTAATAAGCAGAGGTGATGTGATGTTTACTGTTGTCAGCCCCTCCCCCAGTCAACAACTTTCTACACCCCTCCCGCCCCACCCATCTGCCTCTGCAATCCCCCCACCCCCCACTGCCACTGGTTCCCCCCATAAAAATCTTGGACCTGGCCATTCATTCTGGTTGCGCAAGAAAGATGGATCCGTTTCCAAACAGCAGACAAATATGCATGAACACAAGCAGCTACGTCGAGTGCTAAGGTGTGACTTTGACGGGGAGACAGAATCGTCTCCGCAGATAAAAAACACACCGTGAGCCTGCGAAGTTTCCCTCTGTGCTACAAAAACTGTCAGTCTTTCCTTCTGTAAGACAGGAATCTCTGGATTTTAGAACAAGAGCAAAATAGAAAAGCAGAAAAACAAAAATACCTCAGCTATATAAGCAATGCCTTTATCCAAAAGAATGTTTTGTCAGAATACTGGCATACAGAAGTGAACATTGGAAAACGCCTAGAATTTATTGGATTCCGGCAAAGAATGCTGGTTTATTGGAAATCGACTTTGTATTCGGCACTGTTGAAAGGACATCGCCGGATAGCTCAAGGACAGTGAGATAGTATTAAATTAATGTGTAAAATGTTACTATGGACACAGGGAAGGTATTACAATGACCAATCCTTCCCGCAGTTCTCTATTACCTTACCTGACACGCCATTCGGAATCAGCTTATTCACTGAGAGCTCCATCCATCCAATTCCAGACCATCCTCATTCCGGTCACGAGCCTAGTGATCTGGATATAATCCGGGGAATCTCGGGGTGCGGGTTGGCTCTATAATAGACACGTACGCCGCGTGTACATTCACTCAATCACACAGGCAGCAATTCGGTGGATGTCTTTGGAACCAACCGAAGTATAGGAATAGAATGCAAACCACTCCTATAGGCCTGTACTCGAACCCAAAAACCTTGGAGCCGTTGTGAAAGTAATATCACAATCTTGAACATTAAAATAACAAGAACAACAACAGAATTGCGAGCTTTGTGCTTAAGACTGGATCGCCTCCGAACGGGCAGACCACCCAAAGAACCTGCAAAGACAACCAGGATCAATTTGCAGTGGCAGTCCAATATTTCTATGACATTTTCCAGACACTATCGCTTACTGTGAGGTGTGTCTACTGCGACATATCCAGCTCGTGAGCATCGATTCCTGGAGGTTGGAAGACCACAAAGAAGATTTTCACTCAATCTCAAGAGAACTCCGATGGTATCTCATGGCAGAGGGACTCATCAATATCAACAGAATGTATTCAGAAGAATCACCTTTTTCTGGCCGCCTGCGTAACGTCAACCTCAAGCAGTGCAAAGACAAAAGTTCACATGTGACGAATGCCGGAGTATTGGTGTATATAGTATTTCACCCAAAAGTGCATGTTATTACATAGCTCACCGGCTGTGAGTCAAGAAGCATGAGTCAAGAGTGATCCATTACTGATCCCCTTAAAGAATTTCAGAATCGTTGATGCATTCCTTCAACATCATTTTGTCTCTGAGAGACAGCTTTTGTGAATAATTAACAGACAATGCATCACATGACAACAGGAGGGGGAATCTTCGAAAGCTTTGATTATTGCAGTCACTAATTTTATTAACGGGTAAATTATTTGGACAGATCACATCTAAACGCATTTGTCGCTACATTGCCGTTTGATTTTGCTGACACTGAATAATTGCGATTTGGCAGTTGTGTTTCAGACTCACTGATGTAATTAATGTTTCATGAGGTATGAGACTGGTAATGAATGCTAATGCAATTAGTGACTCTCCTTGTTTTTTTATCGATCGGATCTTTATTTTTATGATGGATAGCCTTTTAATCATCCCAAAACTAACAGTTACAATTTCTTTTAAGGTTTCTGGTTTCCCGTCCAGCCATCCATCCATCCATCCATCCATCCATCCATCCATGCATGCATCCATCCATCCATCCGTGGATCCATCCATCAACAAACTGCTTACACTGGTCAGATTGCAGGGGGTAGAGGAGTTGGGGGCTGGTTCTGTAAAATGTTCTTTTTTTTTACTTATGATAATGTGTGTGGGGGAGGGGGGGGCATAATTCTGTGCATGCCAGGTATCAGGTGTCGGACTCTGTGGGCTTCCAGAACTTTCCAGCCCCCTGCCCATTTCCCCCAGCTGTACATATGAGCAGCCCCCCCCCCCAATAAGCTTGGACCTCTGGCGAGCCTGCCAGGGATGATCAGTCATGCACTGAGCTGTTTTTGTTTTCGCGTCCCCAAAAAGTCGCATCCCCCTGCTCTGCTGTGGTTAGCTGTGTTGATTTTGTTTCCTATTTTATAGTGCAGCTCAGTCCCATCGCCCTAGAATTTGAAAGATCCACAAAAGAGTAAATCAGATTTTTCCAAATTAGTGATATTATTAGGCATATATAGCGATAAAAGGAAACAGATTATTATACTTATTATATTAATATATGCATAATGAGTATAATAATAATTTTAATATTACTACACCGGCGTCTTGCAGCCATATTCCCTTACATCTGCTTTTGTCTGGCCCGGATAATAAAATAAAATCTGCGAGCTGTGTTTGAGTTGTCTCGCACGCGCACGGTACGAGGTGGAGGAGAAGCAATCCGTCACTCATCCAGCTCATCTACCCCCTCCCCACCCCCTCCCCGCCCCCCACCCAGTTATGCCAAGCAGCTGGAGCTCAGCCATGGCAGGACACCGATGTTCCGACTGACTCCGCCGCCCGTATAATCCGAGAGGCTAATTTGCCCGCGATCACTTCGCCTCTCCCTGCCCAGGCTCCGTCCGCGCCGCCGCCTCCCCTGACCCCGCACGCCCACACGTCACATGTTCCGCCGTCCTGTTGCCGGGCCGGTTAATGACTCGCTAATACTGCCATCTTAAGGGCGCAGATCTCATTGGGCCCAGTGAGGCTGAGGGGCCTGCTGATTGGCTGCCCCTGAGGAAGGAGCGGCCACGTGGCCCCCTCGTATTTCAGGGGGGGGGGGTTTGTCATCGTTTGAGGAGTTTCTCCGCACGATGGCCGGTGTTTTCTTTACGACTTACTCGCGCCCCGTGAAATATCAATCGATCACCTGACGTCTCTATCAGTCCGGGGCAGAGGAAGTCACGCTTAATTGCAGGTTGGACCAGAAGACTCCCGGGTGCTAAGTAAACTGAAGTCTGGGGGTGGTGGGTAGGCTGGTTTAGCGGGGGGAGGGGGGTGAATGAAATTCAAAAACTCATAAATCCATTAGGAAACGGACAGGATTTTGCTGAGTGACATCATTCATGTAGTAAACAGATTGCAGCTTACATGGGTGACAAGTGCGTACAGCTACAAGCTCCACGGGGTCAGGGAAAAAGGATAAACGAAATTAAGCAATAAAGCGAAGGAAGGTGATGTTCTAATCCAGGGGGGCTGATTTACTGCCCCCACATACCTTTTTGATGACTCAAAGTCTGCTCCGGAAAGTCTTTTGCCGTTGAATTTTTGCACTAATACAGTTTACATTTATAGACGTCGCCGTGGTCAGGACATTAATAAAATTGAAATCTCACTGCAGCGAGCGGTGCCGGCAACAGGAGTGGACATTACGAGAGTCGGGCTGCCAGATCAACTTTTCCATAAAGCACTTTGAGGCCGCGCTAAGTCGTGCTGTCGAATCCAAGGTCAGGGAGTTCACTAATAAACGTTCACCTGACTCCCAAGCGCAAAGCTCTATGCTGCTGTGAATACCGTCTACGCCAGAAGCTTTTGGGGTCATGTGGTTTTGATCTCAAAGTCTTTTAGCTCAATCAAAGACGGGCTGACTTGACTTTCGATGATCCCGTGAAAGATTCCTGTCAGGTCCTCGCCGGGGGGGGGCGAATATCTGGTTTTCTGTGACCTTTCGGACTTTGAGACTGATGTTCTACTGTTCCTGCGTCACTCCATCTGAAGTTGGGTTGTGTTCGTAGTGGATCACAAAGGAATTTCGGTGGGGGACTTTTAACAATGGGGATGATGCTTTCTTCTTCTCACAGCTACTACAATTATCAATTGGCTGTTAATATCAAATTTGCCTGCTGCTTTTATCCAAAGCGACATTCAGTAGTGGAAGAGCTTACAATTTACGGGCCTTGGGATTTGAATCCATGACTTTTGCATTGTTAGCACAATGCTCTGGCTGTTGAGCTCAACCAAAGGTAAAATTTGAGGTGTCGAGGTTGTATTTCTGACGTGGACGCCTCATCTTATCCATGCTGTGTTGGCATCCGCTGTGCAGTATCCTTCACAGGGGGCACGGAGAGTAATATAGCCAGCTACCACATGATGGGCAAATATACCGACATTTTAACCCCTCACTGATTGCTTTAAAGCGGACTCCTACTCTAACAAGCTTCCCAGTCATCAGTGCGTCTTTTTTTATCTTCGTTTCTTTGTATATGTACATATCGTTTCGCAAAGTGAACGGCATCATGCCCTGAGCTTCTTGGAATAGTTCCTGGGGTCGATCCAACCTTCTTCAGGAACAGGGTTTGATGTGGATGGATGGATCGATGACCAATTGGATTAAAACTCAAACTTAATGCACAAATGTGCTAATTCCCGTGTCCCTGCGTCATGTAGCTGGGAAAAAAAATTATATCAGTTTATAGTTATGCAAACATTTCATCATACCTGCTTAGCATATCCATGTGTATGTATGAAGTGCTGGGAAACTATCATTAATTTATTTGCTGCCCTTTTCTATGACTTACTGTACATCAATATTGCATTTTATTTATCCATACTGTTTTCTGGGGAAAACAAACCACTTGGAAAATGCATTTTTAGAGAGGTTAGTGGTCAAGTAATCCCAAGACATCTATAAAAGAAGGTTAATACACAGACTGCTGTAAGCTATATTCAGTTTTACCTATAACTAAGTTCAGTGTGAACAGAGATATAACGCAGATTATACACTGTACACATATAATATATAGGAAAAACTGAAAAATCCTCACGAAGTATGCTTGTGAAAATGTGTTTCCTTGCCTATATGATCTGCATAATTTGTAGAGATTTACAGAAAGATTTTGCCAAGGCTTGGGAACATGAAACATGCATATACACCGTGGATGGGCAGTTTTATTAAGTTGGTAGAAATCAGATGTATATATTGACTCGACGGCTAGTTTCAATGGTTAAAATGAGTCCATAGGTGTCCTGAGAAAATAACCCTGCTGAACCATAGCTATCGTTCAGCGTATAATGACATTACGGCGCGATATCTGCTTCTCATAATCTAATCTCCCGGATCCTTCGAGGAGCGAGTTGTGAGGAAGCGGCGTGCCGTGGGGCTCGGCCTTCATATCGCATTACAGTGGAGCCATAGAGTGTGAGTTCAGTAGGCCAGCCACTCTCATATGCCGGGCCACTGTCATTTAAATAGTGTCTCAGCCCTGCAAATGGAGGGAACGGAAAGAGCATTGGCGCCATTTCAACGCGGTCGCATTACTGGCACTTCAAGCTTGGCTGCAGAGCCGGTTCCCTCTCCGTTTCCGAAAACGGCCGTCGAAAGCTTAGATCTGACCCCCTGCCGCAATCTCACCTCATCTGCCGCGAACGGCCCGGCGTGTCACGGCGATTAATCGCAAAAACATTTCCGTTGTACCTCTCAGTCAGGTCAGCCCGAACCCATAGATGAATATCGAAAATTCGAAAGAAAAAAAACACATATTCTGTTATGATATGAAGTGAAAGTTTTGCTAAAGCTACTCTTTCATTCACCCACAGGCCGATTAAACGGCGACTGAGATCATCAGGGAAATGCGGAGCGGGATTTCGAAATCAAATGATGTACTACTGACCTTGCAGATGGTCTGATCACAGCCTATTATACTATTGTTCTAGAATGTTCCTCACTGTGGCTGCTAATAGGGCGGTATGGTGCCTCGGTAGGGGACGTTGTTGCCTGACACCTGCAAGGTTATGGGTTTGCGTCCTGCTTCCGCTCCAGATGTGTGGCGGCTGCAGGTTCTTCCCCTGCAGTTTGGGTCTGACTGCTTCACCAGCACATACACCCCCGACCGATACCGATATCCTGGTCAGGGCGTTTGCTACCTTCCATGTCTTATGGTGTATTATAGGCTTTAGCAGGGGCGTCTGAAGGGCATGGATACCCTGGCAGATCTCGGCGAGCCAGCACTTCAAAACAGCCCTTGAATACGTGAAATGGGTCGGCGGGAGCAAGGTGAAATTTTGTCAGAGGGACCAGAATTTCTAGGTCCGCCCCCGAGGAGCTGGGTCCCCTTCATTAGTCGTTCATATTTCATTAACAAAATAGCAAAACAATTCTGATAATAATTTAGCTAAATCGATACGGTACGAAACAACCTAATAGGACGATGTGTGAGAGTCTGCAGGATGACAAACCAGAGCGGAAGAGGATGAGATGGGTGAAGAAGCGGGGATTGTGTTCCAGTCCGGGACTGGAGCAGGTCGGGCAAAGTTGACAGGAGGAGCGTAAGCCGGAGAAGGCTGTTCTGGGGTCAGATTTAAGGACGTACGTGGAGACACGGGAGGCAGATCGCAGAGAGCCAGCGGCTGGGTTTAGCGACGCGACGCCCTAACTTTTAGAAGGATCAGTATAACAAACAGGAACATGTAAGTGTTCAGTGAGAAGTAAAACTGAAGACTTGTTTAACATGCATTTAAAAATCTACCTTTACAACCTGAAGTGGAACTTTTCTGGAGACAGACGTACAAAAAAACAGTGTAACAAACAGGATATTAAAGTAGAGTAAAAAAATAAAATAAAGGAGAAATACCTAAAAAACTACCCTAAATATTTTTGCATACTAAAATCTGAAGTGGTACTTTTCTGGAGCGAACCAAAACCAAACATTTTGCGGGGAAGAGTTTATTGAAAAGGACATTCCAACTTAGTGTAAATAATAAAATAAAAGTATCAACCTATAATACAGAAAAAAATTTGCATTTCCATACTATTATCTGAAATTGATACTTTTCCATTATGAAACAGCTTTGGGTGTATCTCACTGTTTCTAAAAACTATTCTCAAGTTTCAGTTTATTGATTTGTATAAGAAGGTCAGAGGCTAATGGCTCAGTTCTTCAAATGAAAGTTTAACATTACATGTTACCGTAATGTGTTTCTTTGCGTTTGATCTTTCATCCCCATAAAACACAATGTGACATTTAAAAAGTAGCCTAAGTAGTATCACCCTAGCTTAAATGCTGAGGGATTCATCTGCATCCCATTAAATTCAAGGAAGTGACGACCGCAGACGATTTTAATGCCCCCAAAATCCATTGGCACAAGAATCACAAACCGTGGGACGCACCCGAAAGCATATTGAATGGATTCAACAAAAATCTGCATTTATGTTTCCACCATAGAAATTGTGCAATCAAGCAATTAGTCACGAAATTTGACAGTTGAGCGAATGTATTTAGCCAAATTGCTTCCAGTGGTCTTTTAAAAAAAATGCTGCTAATTCTGTTTTTTTATGCATCGCATTTTATTTTCTTGTTTGTTTTTTTTTCCCCCAAAAACACTGAGGGTGTCACTTTCAGGTAATTATTAAAGGTACATGGAGACAGAGTTTCTGTGCTGCTGGTGTGATGCCTCATCGTAGTTGAGTAAAATTATACAATTGTAAACAGTTTCTACGATTTCACAGGAATTTCTGAGGAGAGTCCTTATTCACTGGATTGGAATAGGTCTTGTTTTTTTGTTGTGCATAAGCTGTAAATTTTGAGTGGCCCAGCAATGGTCAGTGCACATGAGTGAGTCCTCCTTTATCAAAACAACACTGAATTTAAGCTCTGTAGAAGCAGATTTGGGGGTGGGGGGCATAGGGGGGTACACGATGAGGACCACCATCCTGGAACTCACAGATCTCCACTTTCCACTCGGGAAGAAGGGAAATAAAAGAGGCTGGCATATTTACAGCACAGGCAAGGATCAACACGGAAGGCCTTTCCAGATCAGCAGGGCTGCCCTTAGGTCAACACGACCTCCAGTCCAGAGACGTGGAATCCGCCTACCTTAAGAAACAAGTTATTTCCCTTAGGGACAATTTGCTACTTAAAACGGCTTCTTCAGGAATGCTCTGGTCATCTCAGTTTAAACTTGAACTAATTCCAAATTAACTCTCCTGTCACTTTCCGCTATAAAAGCTGTCAGTGGAGGGCAGCAGGAGGAGATCTTCAGATGTTGTGGTGAGTTTATTTCATGACGTGGAGTTAAGGCAAGGCTCCGCCGAGATCCTACAGAGATCTGCCAATTAAATAATAGATCAGATTTTCATTGACGTCTTGAGAGAAAAATATTCGGAACCATTGATCCAAAATATCATCTGCATGTGTTTCAGAATCTTGTTATCTAAGACAACTCACACACTTCACAGAAATGTTCCCTTTTCGCTTACATTGTAATGTCATTGACATAGTGTTTTGGAAATGCTTCTCCTAAACACTGTCATTAACGTGGGATGACAGCAGACACGTTACAGCCATGTTTATTACGCATTCATCAATGCGTCATGAAGCTCTCATCTGTAATGCACTATAGACACCTTTATAATGCAGTATAACATTAGGTATAATCACTAAGGATGCTTTCTACTGCATTAAAGAGATATCTATAGTGCATTATAGATGAGAGCTTCATGAAGCATTTGATAATGCATATTAAAAATGGCTACAATGTGTTATGGCTTTGGATAAATATTTACAGCCATGTTTATGATGCTTTATGAATGTATTATAATGCATTATAAATGTGTTTATAAATTGCTAAAAGTGATGTGGCCTTAAGTAAAGTGTTAGCGAACAAGTGAGGAGAGAACAACTTCAGAATATGTTACGTGTCAGAAAACCAGTCAGATCTTCAGCTGCCCGATGCTCAAGTTGCCAAAGAAATAATCTCGCCTTCATTCCTAATTCACGGAATGTGAGGTTCCATGGCAAAACATAAGGATCTTGAAAACGGGCTAAATTAGTAATAATATACATTCATTAAAACGTATTTATACTGATTATAATTATTAGAGTATTATATCAAATTACCAGGAATTGCACAGCCCCCTGTGAATTAATTTTACACTTACAAGTTTGTTCGCTGTGTTATACATGCAGGCAGTGTAGGCCATTGGGGGGGGGGCTGTTCCTTCCTTCTTCAGACTGCAGCTTTCAGCAGAATCCCTTGATGCAGAGCTGAAGTCCAGCTGTTAAATCATTTAACCAGGCGTCGGCCGCCAGATAAAAGCCAGCGAGAGGCAAAGTGTGAGCGCTACACCTATTGTGGTCTTTAATGGTCTTTTATTAAGTGCTGACTAAGCTTTCTGCTACTCCGGTGCATATTAACCCGGCAGCTGCTTTACAAACAACTGGTCATTCAGCTGAGGCTGGGATCTCATGCCCCTCACCGCCAAACTCTTCTATAACAGGTGAGATTGTACCTTGGCGATCTCTCTCTCTCTCTCTCTCTTTGTCATCCTGCCCTATTCTTTCCAGGCCAGTTGGATCCTTATTTCTTATGCGTTCTCCCAATGTAACTGACAGCTTGCACGTTCTTACACTCGTGTCTTGCATGTACGGCACTTTAGATGATGAATGAACCTCTTGAATGAGATGCAATTTAAATAAAGTGATATGAGTCCATCCATCCATCCATCCATCTCCCAACTCCAAATTCACTATAGGGTCACCAGAGAGCCTTATTGTAGGCAGTAGAGGGCACGAGGATGGTGAGATACCAGAGGATTGCAGTCCATCGCTGGACACATGTACGATATGTACACAATAAGTAATAAATTGAATAGAGGTGAGGTTCCATTGTGACGAATAGAGGTGAGGTTCCATTGTGATGGACAGGAGGCATAACTGGGAGACCCAGCACTGCGTGTATAACAGTACCGCTATACTGAACGTTTTGGCTTCATCGTTCTTTAAAAATACATATAAAGAGGCGTTAAATTGTTATCATGAACATTTTTATCATTATTAGATTATTCAAACGTAGTGTTGCAGAGAAGATCAAAGACAGATCTGACAATGCAAGTCTGTAGGGCTTTTGTTTAAGAGTGTGACTCCCTGCCATTAATACTGCAAAGTGCTCTAGCTGTGGGGAACAACGAGACTCTACCTTTCAGCTTTACTCATTAATTGCCATTTCCTGGCGGCGATCTCGCGGGACTCATGTTATCTTGCCAAAATAACTGTAGCAATGATAATGATACCAGTGTGTGCGCAGATTTAACGTCTCACCGGGTCCTTCTGTATTTAGCTACTATCAGAAAATTGGAGCGGCGACGTTGGGAAAGCTGGTCTCCTTCCAGGTACTGATAAGGTGCCACATTATGCATGATGTAGGGTTGTATTATGTCGCCGCGGTTTGCGATGCCTGCGGCCAGGGCTGCTCCCAAGTGGAGAAGAAGGGGGGGACTTTCAGGGTACAGATACAGGGGGCATACGTGTGAATAATTAGATTGTATTACATGAACTTTACTGATCACAGAGGGATTTATTTCACGGTAGCTTTAGTTGGGGAGGGGGTCCATTCGATGGAATTGTTGGATGGTCCAGCCATTTCTGCGGCCCTGCCTAGGCCCAAAGCTAAAAGCATTGCCTTCATATTGGGCTATGCATGAAAATACACTTTCTGTTAAGGTAAATTATCTCCATTCGCGCCGTGTCGGGGTGGCATAACAGCTGGGGGGGCAGAGCCACGGCCTCACACCTCCCGGGGTCGTAGGCCAGCTAATATGACATCCCCATCCCCCGGGGGGGGGGGGGGGGGGGGGGGGGGGGTTCCAAAATCCCAAAAAAAGGTTAGGGGGACCCCCGCCCCCCAAACCGGGCCGGGGCTGGGGGGGTGTGTGCCCCGTGAAGGGCTGGCACCCCGGCCTGAGCGTGCCCCCAGCTTCCGGGAGCGATGCCAAGCTCACCACGACTCAGCTTTGGATAATCACTTATATGGATGGATGGATTCATGTTTGAAAACGTTTATGTGGTTATAAATGATTCAGCGCAGTGTAGGATGGCGGCGGGGGATATCTATCTAGATCTAACGTCGCGGCTGAGCAGAGATCCCTCAGAGGGAGCCAGTGACTTACTGTCACCGGCGATGGCATGTCCTCATAACGAAATTTCTAAATTATTTAACGGCTTTTTGGAGTTTCAGGATTGCATGTCAGTCCTTAACAGTGGTTCTCTTAACTGTGGAGCAAATTTGCTAAATCACTCAGTCCGCAGCATATGTTTTTGGGAAGATTTTCGTGGGATTAGTGAATAAAAAAATAAATAAAAGTACTTTATTGGATTACATGAGGACTGAGTGAAGTTTGATTCCCAGTATGGTATCATATGACAGTGAGCCTGACTTTATGTCACAGGCGATCTTATCTGAACAATAACGAATCATGGACTGAGTGCATTTTGGACAGTTGTCAGTTGTTGCTTCTCACTTGATTCATCTAAATAACTAGAAATATAGTAAACAGATTACTATCATCACCATAGTTTAGATAAAAAAACAAATCAATATTCATCAATAAGTAACAGTGCTAGACAAGAATTGCAAAGGTTTTAGGCTGATGAATTAGCAAGGAATCCACTTTCATCTCCCTTATATATCATCAATTTAGGCGAATATAAACCGGAACAGGTCTAGAGGATGTTTCCCTCCGAAATTAAATGAAACATGACAAACAGCAAGTGACCAGTTATTGCTCCATCACCTGCTTTCAAACCGTGGCGACCAGTGGGAGGATAGACGGGTTTTGTGTGCATTATTATTCCGGTCTGCATAGCGAGATGAAGCAAACCGACATGGAGGGCCCCTCATGTACTCCCTGCATTTCTTTTGTTCATTCTATTCACTTGATTTTACGTTCATGTATTTTTGGAAAGTCTACAACACGCAAGTTCTGCCCTGACTGGTGGCAGATGAGCTACAGTTCAAATTCAGAAATATGTCTGTTCAACTTTGCGTCACTTGTCATATTACTACTGACATTTAATTTATTACTTGCAGTAATCATAACTAAACCTAGGTGCTTTGTTCATAATTAATGTATATTGCTCCAGGGTAAAAATTAGCGTTGTGGTTATACCATAGTTCTTGCATTATATGATTGTAATATGCTGGTGTGAAGATCGGTGCTTGTATGACCTTGTCCCATATGTCTTGACTCAATTTGTCCAGCAGGTGTCACTGGCCATCTTGTTCCCCCCCTTGTCTTGTAGCTCATTTGTCCCTAGTGTGTTTCCCTGCTCCCCAGGCTGCCATGTGGCTTACCAGGTCGAGTGGTCAGCCATCCATCTGGACTTCTTTTGTTGTGGGTATGAGGCCGGCCAGAGGCAACAAGAAATAGGTGAAGTTAAAAAGGGGGCAACCGTAAAACAAAAGGACTACAAAAAAAAATAGGAAAAATAAGAAATGGCTAAAACAACCAGAGAACAACCAGAGTTTAGCCTCAACTAATTGTTTTCTTGTTCAGCATTTATTTTTAAGTTCTCTTGGTTTATTAAGTGAGTGTGTTCCAGTTACAGCCCCTGTATTATGTTGACCTTTTCCTTATTTTTGTTTCCCTTGGTTGCTGTATCTGTTAATTCACCTCACCTGTTCCTTGTTGCCCCAAGTTCCTTATAGCCCACCCCTGCTCGTTAGTTCTTATTTTTCATGTTTCGTTTTTGGTCCCTCGTGGTCTCTGTTTTGCGGTTCTGTGTTCTGTTCTGTTAATAAAGTCCTCTGCTTGCCGTGAACCACTTTTCCTGCCTTTGCCATGCCCCGTCATAACAGTTGGGTGCTGTGACATTTTGTGTCGGCAGTGCTGACCCGCTACTATGGAGTGGTAATCGTTAATCAATTAACTAACGATTACTGCCACCTGGGGGTCTGCTAAGTCTAGTTAAGCCTTGCACTTCTGTTCCCGATCGTAGAGTTTCGTGCAGGTCTTTGCCAAGCGGAAGCTGCTTAGTTCAAGCTGTGGTTCACTGATCCTTTGCTGGTGAGAGCCTCTCCCAGTCCCTGTGCCGGAAATCTCCTGGCTCTCGGTTTGTCGCGCTTCTGCTTAATAAGCCACTGGAATAACCCTGATCCTCATTCCGACTGCTTCTTCCATCCGGATCATGAGTATGAACCCAGACCCAGTTGAACAGTTGGGATGGGAATTGATTTTGGACAAATGTACTTAGTACTTAGTTTAAATTCTTGGATTGGTTAGTAAGTTTATGTATAGTGAATTGTCATTTTTGCTGGTATTATGAAACCTACTGAACTTAGCAAATATGCATGATATTACTTATAAGTTGCATTTATGGATTCTGAATGTCATTGGGATATCTTTGTGCACCTAATGAGGGAATTGCATAAATGAATGAATATTAATTTTCACATCACTTGCCTTAATAGTCTAAAGTTCAAGTCCAGTCCAATTTTCGACTTAATATTCCTGTTATGGGTGTTGGCCTTTGTCAGTACTTCTAAATGCCAGCTTGAGAAGGAATGGGTTAGGTGTACGATTCTCTGGACCATGCATTGGCCTTAATATCATTTTGCATTCAAAATAATTTCCGAAGTTTCTTTTTAAGTGGTGGATGAAGGCGTGAAACAAGTCTTGGGATTTTTTTTTCCCCCCTTTCTGACCCATTTTAGGGCACGATTGTGCTTGGCAAAGAGTGGTGAATCACAGTGGTATTCTGAAATATTCATAGCCGGTTCCAAACATCATGGCACGCTGTTACTCATCCTGGGGTTTTCCAAGGCAGCTAGCTTTTAAGCCGTACGCGTATCTCTCACTGGCAAGGCAGCAGCTTTGAGGCCTGTACTTTCTGAAGAAGCCTCTCTTTTTTTTGTTTCTTCTTTGAATCAAGGGGCCGACGCCTACGTCTGCCATGTTTGATATGAAGTACAAGGCAGTCCAATGTGCGACGCTGTTCTGGCCCGCCAGTCTGATGGCTCGTGGGGTCATTCCTCTAATTAACAGCTGAGATCTTCGTTACAGAGGCAGCCCATCTGATGTACAGATTTCAAAATGATGGCTTCAGATAAATAACGAGGTATCAAGTTCGGCTTCTTTCAGGTCAAATCAGTAAGTTGGCCATATTATCTCTGTAGGTGGTGTTTGCATCTTGATTATAAAGTTTCTCTGCAGTATCTGCAAAACGAAGCCCTACCTCACTACCATTTCAGCTTGGGTTATACCATTTCAGCTTGGGTTATACCATTTCAGCATACTACCCTGACCTCTAGTCCAGTAAACTCCACCAGTAAGTCAGCATTTCAGTTTGACTTACACATCAGTCGCAGCTCAGCCCCCCCCCCCCCCCCACTACTAACACACACCAGCCTGCTTGGGGAACGTTATACCTCTGCTCTATAACTTGCCCCCGCCCCCGCATGGCAGTTCCATTTACCACAGACCTGTATGTCTTCAGACTGAAAGTGACACCCCTAGTGTCCTGGGGGCCCCCGGATTCCTGGCTACCTCCCTGACCTCACCTTTCCGGCTCGCCGATGCCACCTGCCTCTTGCATGTCCATTGTTTAAGTTTAAACATTAATATTGTTTTGCAAAGTTAACCATGCATTAATCCTGTCATCGCCACTCCCCGCCGCCAAGCACGCAGCTATCTTACATCTCCCCCCACGGGCCTCGGGATTTAGCAAGCAATGCCACTTTGGAGGAAACTGCCAATGTTCAAAATTACCCCCCCCCCCCCCCCCCCCCCCCCCCCCCCCCCCCCCCCCCCCCCCCCCCCCCCCACCCACCCCCCCCCCCCCACCCCCCCCCCCCCCCCCCCCCCCCCCCCCCCCCCCCCCACCCCCCCCCCCCCCCCCCCCCCCC